>VWZG01004926.1:0-30486 GCA_013396735.1 Grallaria varia | reverse complement strand
ACTCCTTCCTTCCTTCCTTCCTTCCTTCCTTCCTTCCTTCCTTCCTTCCTTCCTTCCTTCCCCCTCAGACTTACTGATATGGCAGAATCACAATGTGGGAATGTAGTCAAACACCAGGGAATCTTAGGGAGCTTATGATACTTCAAGGCCTCTTCTTGGTTATCAAGGGAATGCAGTGCTGAGCAATCACATTATGTGATATGATCTCCTCTTGAAATGAACTAGTTTCATTTTAAAATGAATTAGACTCCCAACATTCCTTTAGAAATTCAGTTTCAGAAGCTCTTTTCTCTGTTTGAAATTCCTGTTTAATTCCAATTTTAATTTATTCAAGGCTGCTTTATGTCCATTTGCTCTTGTGCAAGCACTGCACTCCATCCAAAACAGTTCTTGAACCTCCTTGATGTATTTATAAGAGCAGTCACATCCCTTCTGAAATCAGTCATGCTTTGCTAAACTAAACACCTGTTTTTAAGTCTCCTCTGATAAGACTGATTTTCATTTCCACAATCATGACGGTAATAATAAAATCATAGAATAGTTTGGGTTGAATGGGCCTTAAAAATCACCTAGTTCCAATCTCCCTGCCATGGGCAAGGATGCCACCCCTAGATCGGGTTGCTCCATGTCCCATGCAGCCTAGCCTCAAACATTTCCAGGAATGAGGCATCCAATACTTCTTTGGGCAACCTGTTTCAGTGCCTCACCACACTCACTGTAAAGAATTTATTCCTTATATCTAGTCTAATTCTACATCTTTCACTTTAAAGCTCTTTCACTTTTTGTCCTCTCACTGCATGTCCCTGTAAAAAGCCCTTCTCCAGCTCTCTTGCAGGCCTCTTTAGGTACTGGAAGTACGGTATCTTTAGGTACTGAAATTCTTTTACTGGTTTAATTTATCTTGAAGCTGAACAATCAGAACTACAAACAATATTCAAGATGAGGTCTTAATTAACATTATTTAAACAGCAGAAATATTTCTGTGCCTTTTACTGGGAAGATCTCAACAGAACTCTGTACCTTTTCACAAATGTGTTTCAGCCGCACTATGGTAACACTCAGACATTATATAATCAATTCTCTCCCTACTCCAGTTCCCTGGTGATGAACTCTCCCTGGTTTCTCCTCCTATTCCCTCAGCAGAAGAGATTCCCTTAGCTGTAGCCTTGCATTTGGAATGTATAGAAAATTAACCTATTTCAGATACTCCAGTCTAACTTCTTGTACAATAACCTGCATCTCTTTTGGGTTAGTGTTGCGCCCTACCCTTGTAACATCAGCATACTTTCATGTGCCAAGACCGCTAAATGACAATAGTAAATAAGATGAACCTCAGAGAACACCAATCAATTCCTGTCAGTACAGGTTTATCCTGGAAACACACTTTACTCACCTTTCAGTTGTTTCATCAGTCTCCATACCACCCACTTTGCTGAAATCATATAGATTCTCTGCATTTCTTTCATTTATAAAAATATCTTCTTTTTTTCAGCTCAATTTGCCACTTCCACCTTTGGTGAACATAGACTTCTGATTATTCTCTTTGCTTAGATGTTGCTTATTCATTCTTATTTAGGTCAGACTCATAAGACACATGCCCGGATCACTTCACTTTGAATGCAGAGATTTTACTTGCTACTCACTAGTGATATTGTACCCTTTATAGTTTGCTAATTACTTAAAATTTTTACTCTGTCTGGTGCTTTCCTTTTTAAGCCACAGAAGAACATAGGCAGTACCCAAACGGTTTGATGTCCCTAAGCCTTCTCCAGAAGTAAGGAAGCCTGCAAAGATCGTAGCTTCCTGGCCTGCTGCCTGTATCAGATAACCTTCAGTGACTCCCAGTAGAAGCCTTGAAAAAAATTATACTCTTCAGCCTTTTCCCAGCCAGCATACCTAAGGCTGTTCTCAAAATATTTCCAAAGTTCTTTACTGAACTGTAGCTAAAGAGTCTCCTTGAAGTAAGTCCTAACCTCTCTGGCAGTCACCCTCACTTTTCCTGATCTGGAACCTTTTATTCCAGCTCATGTGAGTCAGTCACTGAGCCACAGTGACTGGGCCACTTGCTGCTCTCTGTTAACCCCATCATGCTTGTTCATGGCAGAGTTTATCTGATTGTAATTGCATATAATTTAAGCATACAGACATCTGAGGTCCCACTTCACTCGTGGGTTTGGCTTCTGTCATATTTACTACTGGTAAATTATTGCTGTAAATGGAAAGAAGTAAAGCTAAAGAAATAATTCAGAAAAATAATTCAGGTTGGTACAATCAGACATGAATATTGAAAAATCAACAAAGTAAAATGATATATTAATAACAAGAAGATTTGAAATACTCCAAGAAAAATTCCTTGGGAGAAGTAGTAGAAACAGGGTTATCTGAGTGACTTTAAAATAATTTTTTGAAAAGGATGATGTAACAGATAATAACTTTGTGTTGTAATGATTCCTTAGGACTTTATGTGTTTGTATGTATTTGTATATATGTATATATTTTTGTATTTTTGTGTATTTTATGTAGCTGTATAGCTTCTTATATTTGAAGTAGCAACTAGCAGTTTCTACCTCTGTACTGCATTCCTGAATGTCTTAGCTAAGGGTAAGATAGCAACTAGAACATTTTATTCAGGCCTCATGTACCAGGACTAGAATAATAATGCATATTGTAGTCAAAACAAGATAGAAGACCCGTGAAGTTTGGAAAACCTCCAGCCAGGGGATTGTGACGTGAAGAAGACGATGGTGAAGAAGTAAGGGGTCCTGAGACCTTCTAGGAAGGCGTGGAGAGAGGCAGACCCGAGGGAGGTTCTAAGGGTGGCACCAAGGGGGTACGAGGGTGGATGGTCTCTGGGTGGGATTAATCTTTAGTTATGATAATTAAGTAGTGTTATAAAAATAGGAATCACCTCTATGCTGCGCGCCCATCATTATACTTTTCAGTAAAGAACTCCTCTCTGCTTTACCTCAATTAAATTGCCTCGAAAGTTTTTGTCCACATTTTAGGCAACAGTAGAAAATGGTTACCTCAATTCCATAGCCCTGACAATGACTGTCTGATTTAAAGAGATGGAAGGGTTACAAAAGTGTTCATTATTACTAGTGCTTGCACTGAGAGCAAAAGGAAACATCAAAAAGAGTCATTTTATGTGAAGATTAAAACACCAATGATTTCATGTCTCATAAGGATTCTTTTACCTTTTCTTCCCCTCAATATCACTTATTTGTGGGGTATTGTCTAACATAAAAACTTATTTCTTGTCTCTGTGGAACACCATAAGAGCGCCTCAAGGAATTTAGCCAGACAAATCGAGACAGATGTGTTAAATGGATGCTGAGGAAGTGGCTTGGTTTCTCAAACAATGGATGTGAAGGACTGGAGAGTAAGTGGAACAGAGTCTTGGCTGGATTGCATTGGGTGAGGAGGTCTTTTATCCTATTGTAAAGGAAAGCTAGAAAACCATCTACTCTACATTGATAAACTGATGCCTTATTGTCAACTTCTCTGACTATTCCAAGAGCATATTCCTCACGCTAGCCCACTGCTCAAAGCGGTTTTAAGCAGTAAACAAGCACAAGGTGCTGAGACCTTATTTCAACCCTTAAATTTGTTGTACTAAACACAAATGCACATCCTGAACAACTGAATGAAGCAGTAAGCATATATTCTTCTAGTGGTATCAGATGCTGCCCTGTGTTTCCCTTGTCTGCCACATGACTGGAGCAAACGTGCACATACAGGTAAATGACTGTGCAGTGTCACATCTGCAATATACCTGACAGTGCATGCCTGGGAACTTCAGGTTTACCACTCGTAAACTCTACAGTATTTTTATGGAACAGTATGAAGTAGTAGTGAAGTACAAAAACCAAGTTTTGGTCCAAAGAAGCTTTGTATTCTGCATCCAGTAGCCAAATGGTTTCAGTGGGCGGCATACAAGTCTGTTCGAAGTCATGACATCATTGGATTAAATTGCTGCTTTGATGAGGTTCAATTACTGTCTAAAAGATATTTTTTAAAAAAAATTTCCTGTCCAATATCACTTCAAATTCCCTACCTAGACTTGTTTATAAAAAGATGGATGTACAATGTTTTATTGAAAATCAAGTCTTTTAACAGTATGCCTAGTCTGCCACTTAATAATTTATCTTCCTCCAAGGCACTTTTCAAAATCCTGGATGTAGTCATGTATTCCTAGAGGCAGCATGAGTAGTCCTTCTCCCAGGCTTTACAAAACAGTTCTGTACCTCTTCAAATGTATGTGCCACAGGTTTGTTCCTGAAGTCTACTTCTTATCTTCATGTAAAATTGAGGCAGTTTGATTTTTTCCTGACAGCAAAATCTTTTAAGATAAGTCAGTAAAAGGGATAGGCAAGGAGTATATCCTGTTTATGTCAAGGTTTTTAAGCATAAGATGTTGTAATTCACTACAAAAAATCAACACCTTACCTTTATCTCTCCGAGGTTACATTGTGGACTTTGAAACAGTGGAGTTGTACTGGATTGTTACTACAGCTTAATAAATCAAAACAGACATTTTCATTCTCAGACCATACCTACACATACAAATCAAAAGTTATTAATTCCAGTGTGATAATATCCAGGAATCATTTAGCCACATGATCCTAATATTTCTGTATCTTGAACTTTTTAAGAAAATACCAACTGGACCACTTTCTACTGTCTTAAGCAAAAGTCTTTACTTCCTCCGCAGGATAGCAGAGCCACGCTTTGATCTAGAGCAGCACAAACTATAGGTCTCAGCATCTCAGAAACCACACATTTCTGACGATTGTCTACAAGGGGAATCACAGGGAAATAAAGGCTGTTTGTAATTTTTCTCTATGTATTTCCTCCTCCTCAGATGTATCAGTCACTCAATCAGCACTAGCAGTTCCCTTGCACCTGCACTTCACATTACATTTAGGTTCTGAAAAGAGAGGCAGCTTTAAAGAAAGGCAGCTAAAACGGAAATATTGCATGTGAAGAGAAAATAAAGGCAGCAAATCCCACATGCTACAATCTCTGTACTGAGTTCCCAGTTACTTCTTGGGAGTTATGTGCAAGAACTGCACCATCATTAGCAACTTTCCTTTTAATATTCAGGGTGCAGAGGAATGTATATAGATATATATGTATATATATAAGGGCCTCAGGGGAGAGAAGCTTTGAATCAGACAAGGTTTGTTCTAGTAATTATGTAGGACAGATATTGGTGACTGGTTAAGGAGGGGCAAAAAAAGATGAGAAGTGAAGTAATGGTATTTTCCAATGCTGAAAAAGAATGGGCTGGGATATAACGTTTAAATTAAATTTGTAAAAGATGAGACTCCCTGGAAATTATTGAACAATTCTCACAAGATTTGGTGAGGCAGAGCTTCGTTGGCTTGGCAGAAATTGTCCTTCTCCATTTTCTGGCATGTGAAAAGGAAATCCATTGGCTGAGACTGTCATTATTCTGCAGCTTCCTCTACATGAGTGTGTGAGACACCACAAGCAAGAATGACCAGCAGCATCAGCGTGAACATCTTGGTGTATTTCACCTTCTGTGTTAACAAAATATGAATCATGGCTTTTTGTTAGATTATATGGGTATATAACAGTTGTCAGAGCCTCAAGTGGATTTTGAGTGGGGAACCAGCCTAATAGTAAAGTCATAAACATCTCTGGATATAATTTGGGACTTACATTTGTTGCAGCAGCACCCTTTTCACTTTCTTTTCCTCTAGTCCACTTTCATTTACTTCTCTTCCCTGGGATCATTTCCCTGCCTCTCCCTCAAACCTCTTCTTTCTTGAAACCTCCCTGAAATCATCAGCCTGGGTGCTACAGACTCCCCTACTTCCCTTCCTGCCCCCTCTTCCTAGTCTGTGCATTCCTAATCTTGTTCCAGGCTAGTGGGTGAGAAAAGCCAGAAAAAAAAAATGTAGTCAGCAAAGTTCACTGTAATGCCTCAAAAGGAATATTCCTTCTTTCATTCCTAGGTCTTTTTACATTGTTGTATGCCTGTAATAGAAACAACAGGAGGCAAGGGCTGGGCAGGCAGGAGGTGAGGATGAGCTCTTCAGAATAAAACAGAGGCAAACTGCAATGGTTGCCGTCCCTTGCAGTCTGTGAACTGAAGCGGTGGTCTACACTCATGACTATGACTCTGTTTGAGACAATAAACCTCAAACACTTTCCAGGTGTCTGAACATCTGCAAATCACTGTATTTCAGCAATAGAGTTCTATAGGTTCCTGGATTTGTGTAAAGGGTGTTTCTAGACCTGCCAGCCTTTGTGGCTGAGCTAAAGAGCTCTGTCCCTATTTCATGCCTGAAACCATTATGAATAACCTGAATGGTTATTCAGGTTTGAATTTTTCCCCTGATGTACATGGTCTGGTTAAATTTCCCATGAACTAAGATTTCTTTAAATTTTAATAAACCATTTATTTTATAGCATTTTCTCTGGGATTTGCAGCAGATTCTAAAGTGTCGATTAACTTGACAATAAAGCCCTTTCAAAAATAAAATAAAGCTTTATTTAAACAGTCAAATAATCATTTAAATTATAAATGAAGTGGAACTAAGATTATTCCCTGTATTTTCACTAGCAGAAGAACAGCTGAGAATTAATTGGATTGGTTTCTCTTCAAACTGATCAAGGGAGTTCTAAAATATCCTGCCTTAAATCTCCATTAAACAGTTTCAGATGTATCCAGTGGAGCCAGGCACTTAATTTCTAGCCTGCAGAAGCTCCACAAGGACTCTGGTACCCACAGAACACTGGTTTTCTTCTTGGAATTACTTTTGATAATGAGGCTAGCTTTCTTCCCTGAATATGGTTGATCAAACTGGAAGGAAAAATGTCTGCGTCTCATTCCTCAGAGATCTCTCCAAACTGTAAGAAAGTGAGCAGGTTGTTTCCTCAGAGCTAGTCAGCTGGAAACTGCTACAACATACAGCACTGAAATAGGGATCATCCAAAGAGCAGAAAAATGTCACAGTGAGAGCATGTTGTCTGAGATTTCAATCTCTTCAGGTCACTGAGGATTGCAGAAGTCTTTTGTCCCAGTCCAGAAACTAAAGAGCTTTCCCTGAGAGTTTTATGTATTTTTATCTCTTCCATATGGAATTATATGGGATCATTCCAGTTGCAGAGCAGTAGTCCCTTATACAGGCAATGCTGCCCTAAGGACTTAGGCTCTACAAGAGACATGAGGCTGCAACTGATAGGTTAGTTTCTATGAGTTTATTTAGAACTTCTCTTCAGCTACCTGCAGGAGAGATCAGAATTAGAAGGGGCTTTGTTTGTTTGTATAGTTGCTTATCTGTTTGACTGGGGTTTTTTTTAGAATTTATTTGTGTTTCCGGTGCTTTGCAACTAGTCCAAACTGTCTACACTAAATTACTGTTGCAACATTTTTTGCGAAATCTGTAACTATCAGGGAACTTGTGAAAATTGTGAAATTAGAATCGCTTTGTTACATAGGTCACAAATAGTCATTGATAGACTCATTAAAATGTACAGATTCTGAAATATTCTGGTGTTTCTACTAATTTCAAAATGACACTGCTTTACAGCATCTAACATTTTAACTTACCACTCTTTATTCCCATTCTAACAGCAGTGTTCTAGAAGGTTCAACAAAAAAACAAGAACTAGGAATTAGTGCTACAACTATATCCTTTTCCCACCTTTTCCACCTTTATACCTTTGCTACATTAAGATATTGCCTCATTTGCAGCAAGCTACACAAAATGTTGTAATACTCAGAGGTTCTTGCAATAGCGAGGCAGAATGGAGAGCTGTTTTACCTTTGGCTTTTAATTTCTCAGCATAATTCATTTTGGAGATAGACCCTCTGGGGGAATGTTTTCAGTATGCCATACTGGGAAATACCTGTAAGTGTGCACACAGTTGTAGCTCATTACAACAGTGGGAGTCATTTGCCTGTCTGCTTTCTCAATCTTCATGATGAAATGAGATTTCTCTGTTATCTTTGGATTGATAAAAAGGGGGAGGTTTATGCCAACATTATCTGTACTTGGAGGTATATATGCATCTATGGCATTCTTATCTATAAATGCTAAATATCTAGGGAGAAGAAGACATCAACATCACATTAGAGAGTTTCAACAACCACCTTATGACTTCAATTACTGTATGTCTACAAGGTAATATTTTGTTACATTCAGTTATATACGGTAAGATGCCTTTTATTTTGTTCATGAGACTCTGATTAAACTGGTGTTTTTTAAGTCTCTCTGTGATTAAGTACCAAAAGAACAGTAGGAACTCATTTCAGTTGCCTAAATGCCATTTAGTGCCACTTGAAATGCTCTAGGATACCTGGGGCATTCAGATGGGGCTGACAGCCACAACATCAGGTACAGAAATACAGAAGCGCTGTTCTGGAATGCGACCTGGATGCCAGATGGCATACCCTAGAGCATTTCAATTGCTTTTAAATGCCTATGTGTGCATAACTAGGAGGAGAATCCAGCAAACTTTAAGGTAGTAATTTAATTTAAACCCCTACCTAAAACTGATTCCTGTATTCACAGTCACTGAAGAGAATTACAGAATCAGAATCACAGAATATTCAGAGTTGAAAGAGTTCCACAAGGGTCATCGAATCTGACTCTTAGCCCTGCACAGGACCATTACCAAGAATGACACCTTGTGCCTGAGAGTATAATCCAAACGCTTCTTGAACACTGTCAGGCTTGTTGTTATATCCACTTCCCAGGAGAGCCTGTTCCAGTGTCCAACCATCCTCTGGGTAAAGAACCTTTTTCTAATATCCAACCTAAACTACCCCTGATACAACTTCAGGCCATTCCCTTGGGTGTTGTCACTTGTCACCACAGAGAAGAGATCAGTGCCTGCCCCTCCTCTTCCCCTCACAAGGAAGTTGTAACTGCAATGAGGTCTCCCCTCAATCTCCACTTCTCCTGAATTCCAATATTGGCTGAACAGACCAAGTGACTTCAGCTGCTCCTCGTGTGGCTTCCCCTCAAGGTCCTCCACCATCTTCGTTGCCATCCTTTGGACATTCTCTAAGAGCGTAATATCCTTCTTATATTTGCAGTGCCCAAACCTGCACACAATATTCAAGGTGACGCCGCCCCAGTGCAGAGCAGAGTGGGACAATCCCCTCCCTCAACTGTCTGACGATGCTTTGCCTGATGCCCCCCAGGACATGTGAGGGCACTACTGACTCAGGTTCAACTTGCCATTGACCAGGACCCCCAGGTCTCTTTGCTTGGCACTACTTTCCAGCATCTCATTCCCCAGGCTGTACATACATCTGGGGTTGCCCCATCCCCGGTGCAGAATCTGGCACTTCCCCTTGTTGAACTTCCTATGGCTGGTGATTGCCCAGTCCTCTCATTTGTCCAGATCTCTCTGCAGGGCCCCCCTGCCCTCGAGGGAGCTACTCCCAAATCTATGTCATCTGCTAACTTCCTTAGTACCCTTCCAGTCCTGTCCCTAAGTCATTTATGAAGATGCTGAAGAGCAGAGGGCCTAAGATGGATCATCTGCCTTGAACTGCTGATAATTCTCTTTCTAATGTCATCCAAGGTACTGTTTGCCCTCTTACTGCAAAGCTGCTTTCCAGATGTTCAGTCCCCTGGCATGTACTGATTCATGGGGATATACCTCTCGAGATGTAGGACTTCACTCTTGACTTTCCTGAACTGCCTGAGATTTCTGTCAGCCCCTTTCTGCAGTCTATCAAAGCCCTTCTGAATGATGGCACAGCCACCTGACATATGAGCTACTCCTCCTGCCTTCATATTGTCTGTAAAATTCTTAAGGGTCCACTCTATCCTATAACCTGGGCCATTAAGGAAGATGTTAAATAGTACTGGACCCAGTATGGACTGAGAGTAGAGAGTAGATAGGTTTTGGCTTTTCTTATCATATCCCTTGTTGCATGAAGAATAAAAGGAATCTGGATGGTTAGCCTGGGCTGGGTAATATTTAGATGTAATACCACCCTTCTTTTACCAGAATTCTTTCACTTGAGGCCTGATATATGGATTCAAGTTAACTACCTAAGTTAAATGGGCTGGAACCTTGGATTTGATTTCAAGCTGCAAGAGTGGTACTTTTATTAGAACTCTTTTTTCCTGTGTACATCATGTCCTATTCATATTTACCATACTGTACACAGCTGTTACAAAGAAGAACTAGAAATAGGGAGAGGGAAGGCCATCCTGTTTGTAATTTTGTTGCTGTCTAGTCAAAGTATCCAGGGCATTTTTGCTCTGCCTCAGTCTTCTATCAATCTGATGGATCTGGAACACTGTAGACTTTCAGGTGTAGCTGTAATAGATGAAAAACACTGCTGAGAGGGGTAGATTTTGGTATAATACCAAAAAGAAACAACATGCAGGACACTCAAATATTATTCTGTAGTGTTTAAAAAGAAGAGGAAAATACAGGTTTTACATGCATGCGGAAGAGTAGAAACCATTACAAATTAATACAAGACCAAAATTTTTGTCCATCCCAAATAAAAAATGATGGGGATTACAGCTGACTCTGCTAGGGTTCATGTTGAATTCTACCACAAGGAAGCTGAACTATTTTACTGATAATTAGTTTTAATAAATCGAACCGGACTTTCTGTTCCCACTGATTTATATCAGCTTAGATATTGAGCTGAATTAGATAACTCTTGTATTCAATAACACTATAATTTGGATAAAAAAGGATGCATGTTTTTTAAAGACAGTATCTGTATCTGTTTATGACTTGTCATGCATATAACTATATCCAGCAAACCTAATTTTGAAGAAGATCTCAGGATACGGAGAGTATAGCTAGCTTTCACTGGCTTTGTTATATGCTACAGATATCCTAAGATGCATGCTGTAGGTAAACAGATAAAATACTATTTCTTCACAAATAGGTAAGATTGTTGAGTTCCTGTCATTCGTTTGCCATTCATGAATGACTTCTTTATGAAAAGGGAGAAGAAAAATATGTAGGACTCTTGTTTCACCATAATTTTGCAGATTCCACCTGCTTCCCCAAGATCCCTGTACTGATGGGAAAAAAATAGTGCCTAAACAGGTGGTGATAATTTGCACATATGCAATAGGAGCACTGCAGGACATGTCACAGATGTCATGTTTATGGTGCATGTGCAATGCCGCTGATCTGCTGCGGCCACTAATCCTGACATGGCCAGCCTCCTGTGCCTACAGACTAATTGGGTGACCCACATACAAAGCAAGACTCAACAAACATTGATGTAAGGTCATTTTTTGTATGTGCACAGAACTGTGTAGGTGCGATTTATCTGTCCAGGACTATCATGCCTCTCAACCAGCACTGGGCCTACAGACTCTCTTTCATTCTGTATGATGAACATTCCTGCCAAGTCAACATGCTGATTGCTAAAAACCTGGTGATTTTGTTTTCTGTCATTAATGTCAAATACAGGACAGAAAACAAAAATTCATACCATATTTCTTGCTTAATACAAATGTGAAGGCTTGTCATTACCATCTCTCATGAACTAAAGCACGGTAACATAGAATCACCTTCCTTTATGCAATATCTAGATTCTCTGACACTTTTATTATTTTTCTCACAAACCAAAATGGCTTCAATCAGTTACTGATGCAATTATGAAGAACCTGTTCCTTTGTATTGACTCTGTGTAGCAGTGTTTTAACTCTTTTCCTAAAAAAACATACTTTTAGCCTGAGATAAGAAAAGTCTTGATATGACTAAATGGGACAAACAGACAGCTATAATGAAAAGACATATCCACAACATCTGATGCACTTCAGACATAAACAAATCTGTGCCTAAGGGCTTTCTCTTTTCTAGCACTCCAGCAGACTTCTTTGGGGAAAACCTGTTTACTCTGCCTTTTTAGATTTTTGAAATGATTCAGGCCCATTAACAGTTGCAATGCTGTTGCCAGATCAGCTACAAGGAGCAAAATGCCACTCCTGGAAAGTGCATTCAGAGCTGAATTCAACCAAGTATAGCAGTTGATGCCGTATTGTCCTTCAGGTCTCCAGTTGCCTCTGCAGAAGCAGGTGGCTCTTCTATGGGTCCTTTTGTGCAGAGTCTCAGAGAATTTAAGGCTTCTTGAATAGGTCTAGACATCCATGCATGGGTGACACACTGAACCTACAGAGAGGGAGCCAGAAGCACAATGCAGACAGTTCCATTTAGACGTCTCAGTATAGGTATTTATGAGTTTATGAGTTTAAGTTCCCATTAGAGTCAGCAAATGACTGTAGTTTGTTTCAGTTGCTCAAACATAGCCATCTGGTGCAACTTTAGTGTTCAATACATACTCACAAAGTTGGCAGATATGACAGGGAAGACTTTTTGAAGACTCTTTGATTTTCTGGAGGATCATCTGAAGCCAGATTTGACAGCTGGGATACAGGTAACTAAATAGAGCACCAAAAGACCCAATGAATGCCTCAGAACACCCTGCCAGATTTTCAGATGTCACTTCAGAAAGTCACAGGTCATTTGTTAGTGATGTATCAAACCTACAAGGCTCATGCAGATATCTTGGCAATCCTAGGATATCTGCAGGCTAGGCATGGGAGTCCCAAAGCCTATGGTATCCCAAATGAAACCTGAGTTCTACACTTAGGCAACAGAATACAGACTCACAGAATATTCTGAGTTTGAAAGGACCCCCAACAATCATCGCATCCGACTGTGAAGTGCATGATCCATATCTGGATCAAACCCACAACCTTGGTGTTATTAGCACCATGCTCTAACCAACTCAGCTAATTTCAATACCTCTCCATTGACTCTGAGGTCATGACTTATACATCTATCTCATGCATCACCACCTTTATTTAGGAAGTTAAGGAGGTGAATCTCATCTACAAGAGAGAATTATGTGAGACTGCAGTCTGTGATTTACATACCTCCATGTAAGGCTTCTTTTGGGGGTGGATACTGCTGATCATGGTGTTAGGATCTATCCTGGGCTGATGATAATAGATTCTTCTGCAATTATTGGAGAGAAAGGGCTGGGAAACATCTTCCAACTCTCTAAATGACACCCCTGGATTATACTAATAATCTATCTCTGCTTTCTCTTTTTCTCCCATACGTGCCACCAAGCAAACACCAGATGTTTCAGTCTGCACTGCTGTGCCAGCCTACAAAAGAGAGCAAAAACAACAAGTGGAAAATAGCATCCTCAGCTTTTATTCTATGTGTTTTAAAGTAAATAAAATGCATGCCATCTATCTTCAAGCTTGACATGCAGTGTAGCTACCAGAGTATTCTGCTTATGACTTGGCCACATCCCAGTCTTTTCCTCAACTCAGGTAGATGAACATTTTGATCCTCTTCAAAATTTTCAAAAATGTCCCCATCTCCTTCTTTAATACTCACAAAATAATTGTGATTCACAAAATAATTGTGGCATACTCTTCCCTCAGACGTCATTTTGCACCAAAATGTGCTCATTGACAACCCCAGTATTAACTGTCTAGTACTCTCAGCAAAGTGAGTATCATGGGGTTTGAGTTTTTTTTCAGATATGACTTTTTGCACAATACCGTGCAATGGGAAACTTAGGAGAGCTATAAATTGGCCCTTGATTTTAAAATCTACTTCGTAATGCCTGAGAAGAACAAAGAAGAATAAACCAGGAAAAAGTCTCCCTTGATACCTTCTATTTATTAAATCACGTCTAGATTAATGCATCTCTACCCCATCCCATGGCTTTGCTTAGGCCAAACTCCCATTAAATTTCATTGGTGATTTGTCTTGACTAAGGATTAGAGTCAAAACCTCCAAGGTAATTACATCTCTCGGAAGTACCAGCACCCTCTGTTCTAACTGGATGCTGTGGGAAGGCATGGCACTCAGCCATGTGGAGAGACACTCAGAGCAATGTAGGATTAAACCCTCAGAGCCCATAATTCTTCCCAAAATACTCCTAAGAGAGCAGCTACATTCAGTGTTAAAGTTGCTGCTATAGAGTTTCACTTTTTGACATGTGTCCAAAACATGCTGCTTGTACAAGAGTGTTACCAAAGCCAACATGAAGGTCTTTGTTCCCTGACATTCTTTCACATCCAAGCAAATTTAGTTGGAGCTTAGGCACTGGTGCAAAAAAGACTGCTTAACATCCTTGATGTTTTGTCTTTGTGCTGCAGAGATGAAAAGTGAGTTTAATATTTTAAGAGAAAATGATGGAGAAAAGGTAGACTCTTCCCCGTGTAAAGCACTTGGCTCACAAAATGTTGTACATTGGGAGCCTTGTAATGATAGAGAGAACACTGGGGATTAGGGTGTGAATCACAAGACATTCAGGTTCAGCAATCAATTTCAAAAGAGAAGAGCCCAATATAAATCCTGTGGATTTCATCATCTGCTCCCAGTCAACATTTTTATTCATGAAATATTGTTACCATTGTAACAGGTAGATGTGTTGAGCCAGATCCACAACCAGTGTAAATCAATAGATCTCTACTAAACCACTGAGACATGACTCCAATTTACAGCAGCTGGGAAACTAATGCTCTGTCTCTAGACATTAATGTGTTTGGCTATGGAAAACTTTGTAAATACTACTGGTAAGTCTTATACTGCTCTTAATAAAGAGCTATTTAAGTTGTGATGACTGTTTAACACAAATTATATTTGAAAACACAATCAAAGAACACAGGCTTGTATGCATTTTAGTGAGTTTGTGTTTTATTCTGCCTGGTGTGAATTAGCCATAGGAAAGGGTTACAGAACAGATTCATGCCAGCATGGAAGGAACCTGGAGGAGTGATTCTTAACACTAGCAAATTCAGTACATCCTCTGCAGGTCACATCACATAAAGCAGGTGCAGCCACACAGCTGCAGAGACCTCTTCCCATAGTCATGCCAAAGTTATTTCTGCCTCGGAAGTCTTTCGGTGATTTAAGAGGTGCAGTGATTTCATGTAGTTGCTATGCAAGGACAGTATTTCAACTGTTAAAACAGAGATAAACAGGATATTCCAGCATGCATTAGCGGTGTTTAGTCTACTAAGGCATCTTCCTTGTAGATAGCACTACCTGAGGTGGCAAATGTACTATTATTTTAATAATTTTAAATACAGGCAAAAAGAAGTACAAACAGATGGAGTTTCATCATAGATGTGTATCTTTGTAACTGATGTATTTGAAACACTACCACCAGCAATTAACACCTTGAGTTTCTGCTGTTGTTTGTTCCATGGAGTTTTCCAAACTCATAATTATTTCAGACTTTCGTTGTCTTCTTCTGAAAAATCTGCCCTCCAACTAAATAAAGTCAACAGTAGCCAAAGTAAGTCAACAAAATCTACCTTCTAAGTTCAGTGCTTGCTAAATTGGCAGGTTGTGAAAAAACATACCTCCATTTATACTAGAACCATGTGCATCTTCAATTAAATTTTCTATGTAGGCAATACACATTGGTTTATTTGTTGAACTCACCAAATCACAGAATCATAGAATGGCCTGGGTTGAAAGGGACCTTAAAGATCATCTAGTTCCAACCCCTCTGCCATGGTCATGGACATCTTTCACTCAACCGGGTTGCTTGAAGCCCCATCTAACCTGGCCTTGAACACTTCCAGGTGTGGGGCATCCACAACTTCTCTGGGCAACTTGTGTCAGTGCCTCACCAGTTTCATAGTGAGGAATTTCTTCCTAGTGTCTAATATAAACCCACCCGCTGTGAGTTTGTAGCCATTACTCCTTGTCCTAACACTGCATGCTCTTGTAAAAAGTCCCTCTCCAACCCTCTTGTAGGCTTCCTTTAGGCACTGGAAGGCTGTTGCAAGTTCTTCCAAGAAGTCTTCTCTTCTTCATGCTGAACAACCTCAATTGTCTCAGCCTGTCATCACAGTAGAAGCGCTTTATTCCTCTGTTCATCTTTGTGACCTTCCCTGGACCTTCTCCAATAGGTTCACATCCTTCCTGTGCTGGGAACCCCAGAGCTGGATGCAGCACTCCAGGTAGGGTCTCACCAGAGCAGAGTAGAGGGACAGAATCACTTCCCTTGACCTGCTGGCCACGCTGCTTTGGATGCAGCTCAGAACATGGCTGGCTTTCTGGTCTGCAATTGCATATTGCTGGCTCATGTTGATCTCCTTGTCAACCAATACCCACAAGTCCCCTCCTTGGGACTGCTCTCAATGCATTATCCACCCAGCCTCTGCTTGTGGTTGGGATTGCCCCAACTCATGCGCACAACCTTGCACTTGGCCTTGTTAAGTGTCATGAGGTTTTCATGGGACCACCTCTCAAGGCTAGACAACAGCCCTTCATTTATCTTTTCATCTCTTTCAGAGTTTCACAAAGCAGTTATTTTCAGGTGAGGGGGTTGCACAGAATCTTAGACATGAACTTAATGAAGCTTTTAAACACAGCCCGAAACAAGTACACTTTTCTTCCCTCTGTTATAAATTGCTTTACTGTTAACTGGCCCACAATTCAAAAAAAATTTGATGTTAATTTGATCAAAGTTTTCTTGCAGGATTAATTTAGAGTCCCTGCAAATCAATAGAAATCAGATCACAGCTGACTCTTGTGCAGAGTAACAATGGAATACAAAGCCTGAGCCAGTTCTCAAAAAGCTGTCAATGCAGCCTCCAAGTTGAACACTTCAGATTTCTACGCTGTTGAAAATAGTTACATGTTAGTTAGGTGAGCCTTGCAGTATTCTGCAGAATTGTTATGGCTCTGAGTCTAATCAAAGAAGAGATTTAGTATTTAAATAAAAAACCAAGGAGGCATGTGAGGGTGTTGGGTTAGAGAAGGGAGGAAAGCACAGAGACACCATGTGGCCAGGAAATACTTCTTAAATAAACAACACAAGTAATCATTATGTTTCACCAGTCTAGAAATAAACAGATGACAATGTGAAAATTCCCTTAGATTTTACTAATCCTCATGCAATTAGCTGAACTTTTTTAGCCAAAAATAGTTTTCCCATTTTGACTGTGGAAAAGGCTGCAATGATAAAAGCACATCATCTTGAAAACTAATGCAATACATATTCAGAGTTACTTCAGTTCAAATCTACTCTATTCACATTTTGCTTTATTCAGTCCCTCGCATCTCACCTGTTTTCTATACAGCTTTTATTGTAATATTCAACGGAAGGGTGTCATTACAGTCGAATATTAATGCAAATCTGAACTTCATGTTCTCAGGGGGTACTATGGGAACCAGTTGTAAGAATACCCTGATGCTGGACTCAATTTCGCTGTAGATTCCTGTCCTATTTTTGGCTGAGATAAAGTGGAGTGACTGCTTGGTGCTTAGTTGCCAGCTGGGCTTAAACCACAACAGTCCTTCAGTTCTGATTTTGTATGTGGATTGTGATTCTATAAATTTCTGTTATCAAAGTGCTGCAGAAGAGGACAGGAATTAAGTTTACAAAGAGTTCATTTGATATCATGACGACAGTGCCCAAGAAGGCATTCATATTCCTGAAGGACTCATCAAGAGTTCTGAAAGCTGGGCTCTAAATGTGATGCCTTCCAAAACAGAAGAAGAGGTGTTAAAATTATTTTGTCTTCCTTTTGCTCTGTCAAAGGTACTTGCAGACAGAAGCGAAGATTAGAGTATTTGCTTTGCTTTTGCTTTTTACTTGACCTAGAAGGCCAGATCATTCCAACACTTCCTTTGTTGTCTGCAACGGACAACCACAATGTATCTGTTTCTCCAGTAAAGAATGACAAAAATCCTCCCCTAGTGGAATTAACCTGCTATCAGTTTCCATGCATCACAATGATATATCCTTAGCTTTCCTATAATAATATATTTCTCCTAAATAATCCTATCTATATCATTTTGTCTAAATTAAGTTGCCACCTACCCTTAAAGTTGCCTAGCGCAAGCATATAAAGATTTATACAATCAACATTTAATTAAATTTAGAAGAATTCAAGTTAACAACCACTTGTTCATTGTTCAGATGTGATCTAAGACAGAGAGTTAATTTTTTTTTTTACAAAATTTATAAAGGCAGGTCTATAACCACTGATGATACTAAAGTTCTCCAGTACAATTCTTCTAAATGAGTGTTTCAGCTGTACAGTTTTACAGCACTGTTACAGGTGACACTATCTTATCATTAAAGAAATGAATAAACTATTTCCTTTTACCAAAACTGCCTTGCCTTTTCTTACTCTCCTACCATTTTAAAGTGTGCCTCATGATCAAAAAACTGTTGAGGTACTCTTCCTCCCACCTCAGATATTTTGGTTTTTCTACAACTGAAAAGGGAAAAGTCTGTGAGCTAATGGTGTTAAATACATCACCTGCGAACCATACTTCCTTTACCCCTTTGCTCATTGCTATTTTCATTTATCCCCCTTTATGTCTTTTCCATCTCACCTGACTTTGGAGTGTCAGAGATACAGACCTACAGGGTCTGTATCTGAGATCATTCTCTTGATTTCTTTAGTCTATAGTGACTACAGCCAGTGGAAGCTCAGCACAGTACATCTTATCCTAATGTGGGGCTTTGACACAGAAGACTAAAGGACTGTGTACTAGAAGCACTTGCTCCTCTCTGTTGACTCTGAAAGAAGGTTACTTAACTATTTCAGTCGAAGACTCGATGTAGGTTTCTAGAGATAGCTATATCATTAGGTACCAATTAAAACTGCATGGCTTCCACTCCGGACTGCTTAGGTTTTTTTGGTGACTATTCTTATATCAAACCTGATCTCCCTTCAGCACCTTCAAAACTTGACTTTTTTGCTTCATTGGATTTCCTCAGTGACAGATAATTAACTAACTTGCTCTCTAACTTGCCAGCATTTCACAATCTATAAGGGATTACTCAGCTTTTACATCCTACAAAAAAAAAGTCTGATTCATTCAGTGATTCGCTACTTATTGCTAACTTTTTAAAAGAAAGCTCTTCAGGCCAATGTCATGTGAACAACTGCAATTACTTTAAAAAGGAAGAATGTAAACATGCAATATCGATCCATGCAATTATCTATTTAGAAAAAAACAGTTTTTCTGAAGGAACTGAGAAAGTTGAGAGAAGAGCAGATTGACATAGGAGCTGTTCTCATTAAGACAGCTCCTCTATTACCGTTATATTCTTACCTGTCACTCTTATTCATTCATCTATTCATATCAGATGCCCTTTGTATTTTATTTTGGTTTTCCTTCTCCATATCTGCAGTGGGATCATCCAGTTTTCTTTGCAAATGTCTATTTGTTTTATGTCCTATGTAAGATGCTGCAGTGCAAGGTCTATTAGCAAAAGAATTTAAAGGTGATTCTCTTCTGGTATTCACAAAGTAGGTACAACAGGGAAGAGGACTTAATCATGTGTGTAATGCCCTAATCATCTGTAATTAGAGCAACTCTTGGCGTGTGTTAAGCCAGTTGTGAGGCCATCTCATCAGCATCTCAATCTTCAGCACAGACCTCATTAATATCGTTGGTTTTGAATTTGGTACAGCTCAGTCACACATAAACACACAGCAGAGGAATAAGTACTTTTCAATGATCTTCATGACATCATAAAGATCCTGATAGTCAACATTAATCTGTTGCTGTTATCACTGCAAATCTGACTACATTTGTGAATATCTCAGGAAAATCAACACAAATATTTATTTACCTAACAAGACTGTATAACAATGCCTTTTTAAACTATGCATATAATTAAAAATAAATTTTTATTTTTTCAAACTTTTAGATGGAGTGCTCTTCTTAGCAGAAATGTTCACATACTAAATCTGAAAGCTGACATAACAGTTCAGAATATTATTGAATCAGCAGAAGCATGCTGTACACCCACTAACATCAAGTTTCCATCTCACTGCCACCAGCTAATAAAAATCTCACAAGGTCTTGTACTTCTGATTCTTAATAGCCCCCAGGTGTTTGGAGAAAGCACGTAGAAGGGAGCAAAATGCTACTCCTTCCACTATACCGAATCTAATTCTTCATAGATCTTAGCAAGCATCCTGTTGATTTTAGGGCATTTGATTTGGATAGACATTCAGTCTAATTCAGTATAATAAAATGAAGAAATTAAGAAATAAAAGAACCAAGCAGGCTTCAAGGTAAGGACAGAAAAGTGACACCCTGACAAATGCTCTACCAGGTAGATGAGCCAAAATGCCTCTATTAGCCCTGAAAGCAGCCAGCTGGAGTCTTTGTTGTGCTCACATATCATACAATGACAGGCTCTGGCTTTGGGCTATATAATGTCAGCCTCCTGCAGCTGGAATTTTTTGTAAATCCAACACAAGACCTTTTTTTTCAGAATTTTGGAAATGGCTAACCCTCCACTATCCTTTACAACAAAATTTACATTATTTTCATTGGCAATTAGAAGTGACAATTAATGACTTTTATTCAAGCAATAACTAAGTGTAAAAGCAAAGGAAGATGCTATGTATTTTGCTGAAGATAATATTAATACCAGTACTTTGTTTCGCTTTTGTGAAATACCACATTTTTGTACAGCACCATAGCACATTTTTTTTAAAAAAAGAAAACTTTCTTTATAATGCCACCACAGAAATAGATCTACAGAATGTTGTTAATATTAATTTAGATTTTTGGACCTTTTAGAGGTTCTGTGAGAATGAAAATCACAGAGCATCCCTACAGCATCAGCCCTGCACTCTCTCCCTCTGTGCGCGGTTCTGGAGGAGGGACACTGACACGAACAGGTCAGGCTTCTGTCCTTCACAACTAGAACAATCAAAGCGGTGTAGAACTTCCCCATTCCAGAATGTCCCACAACCAGCACATGATGGTCAGCACCTTCAAGCCAGTTGTTGGCCTCTGAATTGCAGTGAGCTTCTAACCCTCTATTAGGAAACTGTTGTGAAGAAAGGAAATTTTTATTTCCCAGGCAAAACATGGAGAAGTCACCTCCTCACAGGGGTTTGCTTTGCTGTTTTGCATCCCTCAGATCATCTGCCTCCTTCAGAGTCTGTCTTTAACCATCTTTTCCAGTCAATCAGTGAGGAGAGATGGCAGAACCAGTGAGAGCGCGTGACTTCTCTAAAGCCTGTAGGCTGAACTGGTGCATCAAAGGCGGCCACGAACACAAGCAAAAGGTAGTCAGAGGGAACCAGCCTCTTCCTTCTCAAGGAGGGGCAGCCCAGTAATAACACCCCTGCTTTGTCTACTATTTCAGTGAAGAGTGAACAGAAAACATCCTGGTTTAAGTGTTCACTTGAACCTTGAGTAGGTGTATGAGACCAGCAGGGAGAGTTGTTTTGCTGCTCTGTTATGCTGCTCTCCAAGGAGATCCAGTAACAGGACAGTGTAATTAACTACTGAGACTGCTTTAAACATGAACTACAAGAAGTTCCCCAAATCTTGCTGCTCTGGATGCAGATCTTTCTGTGTAAAAGATTTCATTATTTTGCTGATATTCTGTGACTGTGCTGCTGTCGTGTAGTGAGTAACAGCTCCTCTAACCCCAAAGGTTCTGGGAAAATTCAGCCGTAGTTTTGTGCTGGTATCTGGGGCTAACATTGCTTGGTGAAATTATCGATTCCTGACTACTTGTCTCCCTGTACCTTGTAGGGAGAGGATTCAAACTAGTTCAATATATCTTCATAATATCCACAAAGCAGCTGCCAAAAAAAAGGAGAAACAAAGGGAGCCAAAATGAGTGTTCTGGTATAGATGGTCATGAATATTCCTGCACCTCCTCCACTCCTCAGAAAATACGGGGAAGGAAAGCCACTCTACTGCTACGTTAATCAAGAGCAGAGGTCATGGCAATGCGGAATTGACATAATAGGCATGTTTAAGTGTCTTGATTTGTCTTAGTCCAGCCATGAGATCAATAAATAAAGTGAAAAATGAGTACACAAAGCAAACCTGAGTCTGTCAGTAGAAATACACCAGCCCTGTGGCACATTACCACTCTCAACACAAAATGATTTAATATTTCTCCACAGTATCCTGTCTTTGCTTACCTTACAGCAAATATTGCAGTTAGAGAAGGAGAGTTTGTATGAGAATGATTCATAGAGAAACACCAGCCTGGGAATCCCAGCCCCTTTTGCTGTGCTCATCTGCTAGCCACCTTCAGGAATTCCAGCCACTCTGGGAACTTATTACCACTTCCTTTTAAATTTTTATGAGGGAATTACTGCTTGTGCAAAGAGGTGAAATGATAACATTTCAGATTAAAACATCTCATTTTGAACCAAGATAAGACAATACTAAACCTACTTGTTTTACTTTGTCATTTGCATCTCTCTCGAGTTCCAAATAACTGCTGCAGTGTTACCCAGTTTATGTCCTTGGGTTTTCCATTTCTTCACAGCACATATTGTTGATCTAGTATAACTAATAATGAAGTGATACTGCTTGCATTATTGTGAAGAATTTTACATAATAACTCCAATATGTTGTAAACAATACAAAGTTAAAAAATATTTTCTAATTAAACCTTTTAAATGCTATTAAAGAAGATGCAAAAAAAAAAAAACAAACAACCAAACAAACACTTGTAAAACTTTACTGGATTGAACTGACGTTCAGAGTATTTTGTGTACCATTCACCACCACTCCCACCCCACTCCCCCAAAAAAATCTGCTGCTGTTAAAACATTGACATACAGTACACAAATATTTTACTTCACATTATTCATAAGCTGTTTGCTCAATGGGAGCATTCAGCTACACATCTCTGAATAAGGAACTTAGTCAAGAGTTATCTTATTCAGTACTGATTTCTAAAAGAAAACAACCATTAAATTAAATTAAATGTAATTTCCTTGACTAATTTGCACCATTAGATGGAAAATGTTAGAATAAACTCAATAAGAGCAATATTATTTCCTTGTGTTAAAATGCATGGGTTTACATTTTTGCTGTTTGGAACTGGTTTATAATTTGCATTTCATGCATGACATCCTCATCAAGAGTAACTGCAATGATTTATATCCAGGGATGTGCTATATTAGTGTAAATAGAAATAACATGAGTTTATTTGCTGTGGCTTTGTGTACCCACTGATCTATGCATGCTACATTTTTGTACTAAATTTCTTGTGCTTGCACTGCAACTGGGCTGGTTCATTAAAGGACAGAAAATTCAGAGGACTTAACCTGAACACCATGAGCAAGGTCTTTATTGTGCTCAGAAATTCTGCTTTTGTTCCAGTTGTTGCCCCCAGCACTTAAGCCTTAATAATAATGAAAGCACTAGTTAAAATAAGGCTAAAATAGCTAAAGCTATTTTAAAGGTCTTGTTTCACAGACCAACACCAACAGATCATCTAAAGCCCCTGTCTTCACTAGTGAGCTTGGATTTGATGTGTGAATACCACTAGTGAATGAAAATACAGTGGTAGTAATGGCAGCAAAGTATTCAAGTATTATTTATCATACTTTTTCCAGGGTGTCTTTGAACTCTCACCTTTGTTGTCTTCCAGTCACTTGGTCATAACAATATTCCAAGTTTCCTTTTGGAAATATAACAATATTACTATATAGAATCTTTAATTAATTTTGCTCAATACAAAAATGCAGCCTAACAGGCCAAATGTCTGAATATCCTGAAGTCAATGTTTATCAACGTCTTAAGCTCGGAACAAGGAAGGAAAGAAAGTTATTATGAGCAGATATGAAATTAGTGTGACATTTTCCTTTTTCTTATATTTGCTACCTAATAATCCCTGCAAAGACAAATTGTCTTTGGAGATTATTTTATTTGAACTCTAAACCTTCCACTGAAAGCTGAGCTTTGGTTACAAAGGAATTCCATTTTCTCTCATGCTGACTGATTTATCAGGCAATATGTGAAAGGATTTCACTATTTCTTCCTGATCCTAATAATGCTTTACCTACCACCACTGTAGTTCTTTTATTAATCTTTCACTTCACTATACATTTGAAATATCTTAATCTATATATTTGTAATATAACATTCAAACATCATTAAGACTTCAATATTCTCTCTTTTGCACTACCAACAAAGAAGTTAGTAGGTAGGGACCAGATGAAACACTAATCCCCAGAGATCCTGCTGAACAACTCATTCTATGTAATGAATTTCTGTTTATCAGCATCCTTCATCCACCATCACCTGTTTTGGGTTTTTTTCACTTTAAAATATTTACAACCAAGCCAGTTTAAATTAGTTTTCATAGGAAGACTCTGGGAGATATTTCATTGAGTATTTTTCTGAATCTCAGAACAATACACTATCTAGTCCTAATGCTGCAACACTATTAGAAAAAATTAAGAAAAGGAAAACCAAAGAAGTGAGGCATGTCAAGCTTTTGCAATGATTACAGATACAGCATCTTTGTATTTATTCTTAAAAGTCTGTTGGAGTTTGACTGAGAACATGGTCTTAGGCTACCATTGCTTTTGTGATGGGAGTGTTCAGCTGAGCAAAAAACAAACTTCACACAGTGTTGCAGGCAGAGCTTGCTCCTTCATAGTCATTCTGTTGGAGAGTGAAGGAGAAGCACCAGAAGGAAGTGGCAGCATGCAGGTTTATCCTGTCATGTTCTTTGCAATTTGTTTACTTTCTCAGTTCTCATTTGGATCTTTCTGATCCATTTCCTGGAACATTTTGTGACATAGACATTTTTTCTATTATTCCTTCATTCACATCCGCCTGCCCTGCTATGTCTGTCTAGGGGTTAACCCAGGCACCTTTATTGCACTTATTCTTCATGGAAGTAGGGTTCCTTGCACCATCTGGAAAGTCTCTTCTCAGTTGCTTTGGGTTTGTGTGGGCAGGTTTTGGTAGCAGAAGGGCTACAGGGTGGCTTCTGTGAGAAGCTGCCAGAAGCTTTCTCCTTGTCTGGCAGAGCCAATGCTAGCTGGATCCAGGATGGATCCTCCACTGGCCAGGGCCAAGCCCATCAGGAGTCATAGTAGCATCTCTGAGATAACATATTTAAGAAGGAAAAAAAAGTTGTTGCACAGATGAAATTGCAGCCAGAGAAGAGCCGAGCGGGAACATGTGAACAACTCTGGAGACATCAAGATCAGAGGAGGAGGGAGAGGAGGTGCTCTGGGTGCCAGAGCTGAGGTTCCCCTGCATCCTGTGGTGCAGACCATGGTGAGGCACCTGTGCCCCTGCAGCCCACGGAGGACCACAGGAGTGCAGAGATCCACCTGCAGCTGGAGTGGGTGGATGCCTGAAGGAGGCTGTGACCCCATGGGAGGCACATGGAGAGTGGGCCTTCTGACTTGTGGAGAGTCCACACTGGAGCAGGTTTTCCTGGTAGGATTTATGGCCCTGTGGTGGACCCACACTGGAGCAGACTGTACCTGAAGGAGTGCACCCCATGGAAAAGTGACCCATGTTGTAGCAGTTCATGGAGAACTGTTGGCTGTGAGATGGACTCATGTTGGAGAAATTCATGGAATACTGTCTCTTGTGGGAGGGACCCCATGCTGGAGTGGGGGAAGGCAACAGCAGAAACAACATGTGATGAACTGACCAGAACCCCCATTCCCCATTTCTCTGCACTTCTGGAAAGGAGGGAGGAGTGGGGGAAGGTGTTTGTAAGATTTATTTTATTCCTCATTATCCTGTTCTGAATCTGTTCGTCATAAATTTAATTAACATCCCCACTTTGAATCTGTTTTGCTCATGATGGTATTTGGTGAGGGATCTCTCCTAGTCCTTATCTCAGCTCATGAACCCTTTGTTGTATTTTCTCTATCCAGTTGTGGCAGGCAGTGATAGAGTGGCTTTAATAGGTTCCTGATGTCAACCCACTACACCAGTCTAACACAAGGCCAGTCACATCTGAAGAGAAAAAAAATAGTGGCTTCTGAATTCCACCTTCTGGGTGCAGGATCCCCAGGGCTTGACTGAACAGGTGTATTCCCCTTTAACTAACATAATGGGCATGGTGGCCAAACATCTTGGTCCTAAACTTGAGCCCGGGCCAATTCCATAGCCAAGACTGCACTTGCCACTCAAACAGAGAAAGAGGTTCAAGCTTGAGTAAAAGGCTATATATAAGGGACACTGCCTAAAAAACAGGGTTGAGGACTTCCAGGCTACCAGTTAATATTTAGCATTGAAAGTCTCCAATCCAGTGCTCAGCTCAGCAAGGAGACAACAACCAATGATGGAAGCAGACTCACAACATTAAGCACGTTCATTAGCAACTTCCACTTTGGCTTATGGGCTTGTAGTTTTCTTTTTCATAGACAAAACTAGAAATTGTTATACATGTTGCTACAGGCTAAAAACCAAAGCCCTTTCTATTTATCACAATCAGTTTGTTTTCTGTTTTCAAATGACCTTCAAGCTATAGCCCTAAAAGTAATCCAGAGTTCTATCTTACTTTAGCAGTCCTTTGGTTACTCTCCAATAATATGCCATGAAAGCCGCATCAGTTTTGTACCACAAAAAAACCCCAAAACAAACTGACTAATAAACACACCTGAAACAGATTAGATACAAGCTGGGCAATGTTGTAGTCTGCAGTGTTTGTACTCATAATAATTTGTGATCCAGTGCTGTTTATTTGCAATACATGTAGGTCCTATTAGGCTCAAGCTAAATCCATGGAGAGCCATTTGGGTGTTGGAAGTGTTCAGAAGCAGTTTAAAGGAAAACATTTTACTGTTAGTGTTCATGTGTTTCTGACTCCATAAGGTCTCCTTGAATTTGGGTAACATACAGAAACACCTGATTCTTCATTTGTGGGAACTCCTCTTGTCTGTCAGAGGATGGACTGTGAGTAGTTCTCACATATCTGCACTGTGCAGCCGACTTTTTCTGTTCTGGGAATGTTGTATAGAGTCACGGGGCTTGTGCCACAGAGGCCATATGCTTGGTCAATACCACACACAGAAAAAACCAGTAGCTAAACATCTTCCATCTTATTGTGTACTTAAAGCAGTAAATATAATATTCCTATGTTGCAGAGTCTCAGAGTTTCTTGGACTCACATGGATCCAGCACAGGTTTCTCTGTTCTAATGCACTAGATAACCTGGGTCTCAAGGACCCACCTGAAGGGAAACATGAAGCTGACTGTGTTTATAGTGGCCATAGGTCTAAACATTCTTACCAATGTGTTTGGTTTTTTGTGAAAAGGCTACCTCAGATTCCAAATCTTTAACGTAACAAATATTTACTAAAAATAGGACATCCGTATTTTACGGTTTTGTGTATCTTTCACAATTTATGTACTTTCATCATCAAGATATTTCTAACATATTGCACACCATATGTTTCCTTAACACCACAGTCATCCTTAGTGAAGATCATCTTCCCACATGCTCCAATATTATTAGAATCTAATGTAAATTTTTTTCATGTGAAATAAATATTCTTTTTAGCAAAAAATCTAAACCAAATCATCAATATAATTAAAGTCTGCTTTTAATTTTTTTATACTTTTCCCTTTATTGACTTACAAATAACTGAATGTAGATATTGTTTTGCCAATAAAATGGAGATGTTAAATTCTTGTGGAATAGAAAAGAGATAAGAATTAAAATGAAAGTGTACAAAAGAATAACATGTTCAATCTTTACCCAAAACCAAAAGCTAAGACCAGTCAACAAAATAAAGGGGAGAAACAAAGTTGATAAAATACTTTTTTTCCTACAAAATTTGGTTTTGAAATGCAGAAACTGTGGCCACCCTAAGATTCTGAAATCCAAAGGATGCAAAGTAGGATTTGTCAATTCTCTGCTATCAATGATATTCAAAGTAAACTTAATTATGAAAAAAATTATGGAAAGGATATTGCATCTGTTGCTGCAGAGCCTACATTCATCTCTAACTATTAGTCAGATAGATTATCCCACATGTGCCTACAGATGGGTGTCTTGCACTCTTATCTGAAGTACTGGCACCACTGCCAGACGTTACATGTAACGTACTAGTGGTTAGAGCTGACATGAAAATTCATACATAATGGTCATGAAGAGCACACAGTAGGGAAATTCCCACAGACTTCAGTGATTTAACTCTCACTGTACTGTTCTTTCTTACACAGCCTTATTTTCTATCCTTTTAACATGGTGCAATTCACTCTTAATTAGAGGTTAGATGACACAGAATCATTAAAGGTAGAATGAATGTTATATTCTAATTCTTTACCTAATTCTTCACAATGCCCAGTGTTAAAATAATTAGAAAATATTTAAATGATAAGAAACCTTGTGGGAAATAAAATGTTATCTATATTGGGATCTCACATATAATTTCAAAAGGAACAGGATTTTTAAAAATGGGATGTAACTCAACACATAAATTCAACTCTGTTACATTTGGTTACCCTGATTACACTGTTATTATTACATTTTCTAATTACAGGAGACTGGAAACAAAATGGTAGAGAGGGGCAGCTGTACCCAGACACAACTTACGAGACATGTGCTTTGTATCACTTCTCCCCTCTGTTTCCCCCTCTAACTGAAAGAGGTAATACTACCACTAAGCATGCACAGGTTAGTACATCTATAGAGTGTAGTGCTGTGTATCATAGAAACACCTGCACTAGCATTAACCAGATGAGACACAGGCCTAGACTAAGTATACTAGAAAAGTGTATCAGCTTAATGCAAAGTTGTCAGAATAAGACTGTATTTTTTTTTCCTTCAGGCCCCTTTAAAATTACCAGTCTTTATTATAAATTGCCCACAAATTATACATTCTAGAAATGCACTTAATTGTTTGGGTTCGTTCTGTTTTTGGTAGAACTTTTGTGACTTTACTGTGGAGAACATAATATTTAATGAGATGTGAGAGGAAGAGGAGGGAGCAATCATCTTCTGACACATGGATGTCCATACCCATCTGCAGGAATTCTCCCCTTGCCAGCACAACGTGTCTCTGTGTACCCTTGCATCCAAGCTAGTTGTGATTTGTGCCATCAGGAAATAATAGAGCATTCACTGGATTACCAGTAGCCCATTGGAATCAAAGGAAATGTTGACTGTCCAGAGATGTGTGTTGTATTTACAGCCATATATATATGCAAATAAAATCCAATTAGGCTTTAGAAAAACAATAGATGTTTCTTAGTGTCTTTAGTAGACATCATTGTGTTTGGATGTTGGACATAAAAGTAAAATAAAAATAAAATAGCCTATCTTAATATGAAAAGGTTACAAGGTTTCATAAAAGAGGTAATAAAAGCAATTATCCTTTTAATGAATTTATATGTTCTGCTTAAATGTTTGCAGTCCAAGCAATTAAAGACAGTTTTACAGCAACCAACTTTAACTCCACAGATGTGTAAAATGTAGTTAGACTTATTAAAATCTAATGTAGGAAAATGTTGCATACCTGGCAGTGCTAGAACACAGCTGTGAGTTACGTAACTGAACCATACACCCAGTATACCTAGAATGATTACTATATAATTAATAAATAGTTTATGGACATAGATAGAAATTAAAGCACTTACTAATAAAAGTAACACTTAAAAATTTAAATTGATTTTCTCAGACGGAATCCCTGATACATGTTAGTTTGTCTCTTCTGAACCAAAAGGACTATGAGCATTACAGTGAACTGCTGGGTTTATGTGATAGAAGGCTTGTTTGCTTGTTTTACTTGAGTCAAACTACAACAAATGATATACTTAATTAGGTTTTGTTGCTGTTACTGAATGAGCACACACAGCTCATTAACATTTTTCATGTGACTGTTCAGATGGACGGACCATTTTAAAACAATTCTTAGGCATTCCATTAAGAGTTGAAATCTGCTTCTTCCTTGAAGGTGCCTAGCACTCTATGAGATGCTCTGCAGTTTCTGAGACATCCACACAGAGATGGAAAACTCAGTACAGCATCTTCCTGGAGCACTAGCTGGAGGTGAGAAACCCCAGGGAGGTAACCAAAGACAGAAACAAGAGCTTCCCTTTGTCATCACTGGGGCAACTACTGAAGACATCAGCAAAGGCCAAAGGGCAGAAACTTCCCAGTCCCACCAAGGGAAAAGATGCATCTTTACTAATAAATTGAATCCTGTCTCTGGCACTGGCCACAAAGAGATGTGCATCTGTATGACTGAACTCTATCATTCTCCAGAAGAAGGTGGTGACCTCTAAGCTTTCCATGGGGAAGGGCTGCTGGCCTGGCCTAATTCCTGAAGCACTGATGAAAGATTTGGGGGTACTGCTAAAAAGTGACTGTGCAGACAGCCAAGTCCAGGTCTGCAGAAGCTCCCAGCCAGGCAGGCACAGTTTCCCTAAGCAGTGTGGCTGATGGCTGTAGTGGGGCAAGACAGCATACCCCAGCACCCCCAGAAATACTCCTCTACCCCTGCATCCCCTTCCCCAGCACCACAGTGACCAACGGGAGGAGACACCTTCCTGGCAGCCTCTGCATTCAGATGCAAGCCGTGGCTCCCAGAAACCCACCCACTGGTCCAACAAGGGAACTCTATCCCCATGTCCTGGGCTCCCCATCCTCTCATCCCAGTATGAACTCTGCAGATGGCCTGGACACTGCAATCAAGAGTGTAATAGAAATGAGCTATAGAACAGACTTCTCCACGGACACCCCATTGT
>VWZG01004925.1:0-21128 GCA_013396735.1 Grallaria varia | reverse complement strand
GCCATGCCTCGCTAGGCAACAGTGCCCCACACCGCAGGCTATGCAGGGTCACCCCAATGAGCTGAGTCAAGGAGAGAATGAAGTTAAGGAGCTGTGGTCTAACTAGAGATGCCAGGCATCCTTCAGCAGCTGCTCTGGAGAAGCTGTGCTGACACCTGAACCACTTCAGAAGCAGACCATGGTTCGTGGCACCTCTTGGTGAAAAAGGACCAGCAACCTTCTTTTCAGAAGGATTGGGGGAGTAGCTGAATTGCTGCACAGACCTGGCACTGCTTGGTTACTGCAGGGACTATGATGGTAGACTCTGGGAACCCCAGGTGGTGCACACTGCGTTTTAGGGCTCCAAAATTCTTTCTCAAAGGAAGTTTGAGGGAAATGTTTTGGCATTCATGAATTAAAGCAAGGACTTGTACTTATTTTCTGGAAACACGCATGTACTTTCCAACATGCAAAAGCACTGAGGAGAGGGAAGGAAGCTGCATTTGAGTAACTGGAACAGTTGTACCACCTGGCAGAATTTGCTTTGAAGTTTTTTCAAAGATCCCAAACATTATGAACAATGTTTTATGTCATTTCTAGTGTGTTTTCCTGATAACTAAAAGTTTGTTCTGCTAAGGAAGTGTGCAGTCCTCTTAGTTGGCAAGTGAAGTGGAAGGAACAGCACCTGTTTATCAAGAGATTGAGGTACAGTAGCCTTGGGGTCAGACCTTCAGTGTTAAGTTATGACTTGGTTTCTTGGACAGGTGAGAGAAGCAGTTAGAGAGTGAGAAATGTAGAGTTTTTATAAACTTGACAGCATTGACTGTCTTAGAATACAGGAGGTGAATGATCTCTATCCTTCATGAGAAGTTTCAGGTTTTGGTGATGGGACCAGGTCCCCAAGTTGAGTAACTTGTTCATGAAAAAGCCAATGCCTGTTAGGCCTGAAGGAGGATTTGGATCAGCCCCCTCTTGCAGCTGGGCACCTGGACATCTCCTTCAGTGTGTTGAAGGAGGCAGAAACTTCCTAGCCACTGGACCACAGATTTACTTTTCCAGTGGGAAGTGCAAGAGCTGCAAGTAGGTAATGCTGAACACATGCCTAGAAAGGATTAGCTGAACTCCTGCACATCCCAGAGGCTTTTCCTTCTGCTGCATCCTCCCTGGAGAGGCTTTTTCATCTCAGGCCTCTGCTGGAATGTGCCTCAAAGGCATAATCAAGCTCATAAAAATTAAGTGGTGTACAGTCGTTAAAATAAAACAAAAGAAAAAGACCCTAACTAAATTTTGTTTAATAAATTCTCTAGAATCAATCCATTTATGTTTTTATTAATGTCAGAGCTCACAGGATAGTTTCACTTTCTGTGTTTCAGAAAGCTGCAGGGGCTTCTCTTAAGAGCTTTCTTTTTCCACATCACTACACACGGCGACATTTTGGCTTTGTATAGAGAAGTGTTAAAGTCAAAATTACTTTTTTTTCTTTTTTTTTTCTTTTTTAGCTTGTGAACATCCTTTGGATCAAATCTAAGGGCTTACCTGTTCAAAGCTGGAATAGATCGATGGATGTGAAGGGATCCAGGATGAGGATAGAGCTTGGTGAGTGCCACGTAGTTAGTTACATGGTGCTAGAAATGTAACGATATACAATTTCTACCTCTCTCATAAGCTCAGTCAGTAGTGCTGAAGATGTGTTTTCTTGATTATTTTTTATACTAATGGTAAAAAAACTGGTGAACTTGTGGTATCCTCTCTGCTTAGATCCCTACCACACACTCTCGCTGTCAGAATGCTGATGGTTCAGCATGTGCTGCACATTTCAGACCTTCCCTGTATTGAGGCAGAGTTGTGAGTCTTACTGCTTCAAAGTCCTCCAAGTATGAGCACATTCCAAGGATCTCATGTCTCCTGTCTGCTGCCCTATCCCTCTAACCCAGGGATTTTACAATTTTTCTAAATATGACAGAAGTCAGTTGAAGGATATCATTCTCAGACAGATTTGTCAGTTGGATCCTTTTTCGCAGAAGCCATTTGAGTCTCCTGCACAATAAAAGAAAATGTTTTCAGTTAGTTCCTGATTCTTTCCATTTGAAATCTCTGTATATATACTGCTTTCAACTTGCTTGTTAAGCCTTTGTGGTCAGGCTGGGGTTTATGTACTTTTGGTTAATCTTTCCAAGGTTGTGAAAGGCCATCAATTCGTAGCTAGCAAGTAAGTGAACATGAAGGGGAGAGGAGGACACAAAAATTGCCATAATGGAATAGGTCAAGTATCCATTCACCAGCTGTAGTTTCGATTCCTGCCCCTGAGTGGCACTTTCTGAAGACTCTAAGCAGTCTGGATCCAGCTTACTGGTTTTGCCCATCCTATTCACCTACCATTTAGTGAGTGAATAATTTATTATCAGTCCCTGGTTTTGTTTTTTCTTGATTCCCAGAAGTGCAGTGCTTAGTGGGTGTTACCAGTGAATTCTCTACAGTAAAAACACTGATAATATTTATGTCCTTATAATTGCTTATATACAGTCCTTTAAAAAAAAGAAAAAAAGAAAATGTTTCTCACAAGCTTCTTCAATGATATCTTGCTACAGTGAGTTCCAAAGGTTAATTATATGTTTTGCGCAAAGCTACTTCTCTGATAGGGTCCTCAAGATGAGGGTTGCTGACCCTTTTAAGTCAGTGAACTAAAGCAAACAGCAAAACAACCCAATGAGACTGTTAGCTGTGGGTGACTATTAGTCTTTCTTGGTCCCTTTTCATCAGGGCAGCCTTACTGAAACAACAAGTAATCGAGTTTCCCCTCAAGGAGGTGACCAGACAATCTCTGCTGGCATCATGGAAACAGAGATTAAGGCAATGTTTTCCTTCTTGGTTTTCCTAAGTGTCAGTATTTCAGTTTTGAGAGGAAGTTGTGCCAAGATCACCTTTCCTCGCTGCTGGGGACCCCTCTGGTACCCCCTGGAGGAGTCTGAGCAGCGCTACCTGAGTGAGTGTTTTCCCTGCTGACTCAGAAGAGTTTTGGGGGCAGCTGGGAGACAGGCCTGAGCATTATGTTGCTGGTTCTGTCCACAAGCGCATTCCCTGTTTGCTATGTTTTAAATGCTTCTAAATGGGAATGTAAGTAGAAATTATTTTGGAAACTTGCAACAGAATGCCTTGAACAAGAGTTGCTTTAAGGAATAAAAAGCATATAACTTAATCTGTGTTTACAGCATTTAATCTTAAAAACCTGCTATATTATGTATTTTATGTATCTGCTTCCTTGAGGAAAGCAGATAAGGGCATCCAATGCTTCAGCAGCTCATGCCAATTAAAATGAACCTGAAATGGAACACGTGGCTGTAAATAAAATACAAGTGGTCAGGACCCACTGCCATTAGCTAGGATGTGCCAGTAGCAATGTGAGTATTCTCAGAGAGCCTTGCAGGAACTGGGAGCAGCAGGGTTTTCCAGTCTCTAGTGATATTACCTGGATGCCAAGACAGCTCAGACTTTGTGGCATAGATGGTACATGTGAGAGTGTGATTTTTCTGCACTTATACTGGTTTGGTTGTTACAGGAGAAAGAGAAAAAGGTTTCTGGATTAGTTTTTCTGAACACATGGCCAGCCTCAGCCAGGCCCTCTGTTGCTAACACACATGATGTAAAAGATCACTCAAAAGATTAACTGATGTTTGTCACACTGAAGAGACCAGCTTCATATTTCTCCTTGAAATTATCCTCTGCAGCACTGTTGTGTCTGAAAGCTGATGAGGACAGGTTATAGGCTCATGCATCTCCCATTTAAGACATCCCACAGTCCACCTGGGGAAAGAAAGAAACAGTAGTTCTGGTAGTTCTTAATTACTGCATTAGATTTATAAGGAGAGATGATATCGCTTAAGTAACTGGGTCCCACACCATTTAGGGCACTACAGACTTCAATCAGTGCCTTGAAATGTATTTATAAGCAAATAGAGCCAGAAGTGTTTTGTGCTATTAGGCCACTTCAGCAAATCACTTAAGCATTACTTAACACATGCTAAGTCCACTGCACCCAAGGCAAATTCTGGATATGATAAACTCTTTGTCCATAAAATGTCCCACTCTGGATAATGGAGCACCATGTTATGGCTAAGGGTGATTTTGCATCTGTCTGTCTCGACAGGAAAAAAAGCTGGTAGGAGAGCTGTTGTACTGTACCTGTATTGTTTGTGTGGTTGGTTTGCTAAATGTATAAATCTTAAGTGATAGAATTTTGTAATATACAGTGTAACAATTGGCAAGTGTTATACATTTATTTTCACAAGTGAGGGAGTGACCCATAACTCATATCCATCACACTATATGAAAGCACAGCTCGCTGTAGTATAGCAAGCAAGGAAATCATTCATACGCAGGATGTTATTCACTTCAACCTTTCCCCTTTCCTGAACGCAGTAAGGATCTATATGTCTACTGCTGCATGCTCTGTGTGCTGGCATAGATGTATGATGGCATCACAAAAACTGGAAGGGGAAGAAATGAGAAACAGAAAGGGGTGTCGGTAAATGTTGTCTAAGCTGATAGAAATTTAAGCAGTCAGGCTTTTCAAGGAGAAGGAAAACTGCAGGGCTGGAGAGTGACTGAGATTAAAACTGACTTTTGGAGAAATGGGAGCAGAGATAATACCTTTCCATTCAAAAAACATGGGTGATGGCACATGGTAAGTATGGGAGAACTGGAAATTAAAACAGTAAATAAAATGGCAATGTGTTTGATGTAGAGAGTAATAAAGTATGTTTGATCCTTTCAATTCTAGTCTGGTTCCTCTGTCATTATTCCCAAATTTAATACTGTACTTTCCAACAGGACCTCTATCCTGTAGCAATTTCTGTGAAAAATCTCTTTCAAAAAATGGCCAGAGAAGCTGAGGAGAAACATTCATTTGGGAACTTCATTGGTGCTTGGCACCTAACTGCTTTCACCAGGCTTGCATACCCACTAGGTACTCTGGAGAAAGTCTCTGGCTTTTCCTCTGTACTGTGTGAATGGTAAAATTAGCTTTATTTTGTCATATACTGACCACTAAGCTACCTAGAGAGACTGTGGCCAGACATTTTTTCTAGAAACAGTGCACAGCAAGATGAGCCCTGTCCCAAATTTCTGAACAAACAGGAGAGGCAAAGGAGGAGGTATGGTTATTTCCCATGTGGAATGATTTCATGAAGTTGCCAAGGGACATACAGGAATCATATGTTAGAAGGAAGAAATGTCTCTGGATCTCCCCAAACCCAATTTAGCAGCATAACTGTAAGATACACTTCCTTTGTACTCGCATCCACTTGTAGCGGGATTGCCACTGCATGGGTTATACTTGGGTAGATGCTTTGGAAGATGCCCTGGGAGATGGAGGAGGAGGAGGCTGCAAGGATTGGCAGCTCAAGTAGGAGAGAAAAAAATTTTTGGTAGACAAATTGAGAGCTGCTGGCTTGTTTTTAAAAGTAATCATTTTGCAACTTCTGACAGGGTTTAGTAGTAGGTTTTGCTCTCCACTCAGGTCCTAGCCTGTAGCACATGTTACAGGTAATAATCCAGCACAGCTAAGACACAAGGGATCTCATGTGTGCCTCATAGTATGAGCAGGGGGAGCCCAGATATTTCTGACCTTGATGTTGAGGCCATTCTTTTTCCTCAGGACTGACTTCTTTTGCAGTGAGTGTAACCTTTTTGTCATCTGCCCCGTGCTCCCCTTTGTCATTGCATTGCTGGACTCACATCCTTGAACTTAGAGCACAAAAAAACCTCCATTTTTTTAACTGATGGTTTGTTTGTTTTTCCTCTTTGGTCGATGCTGGGATCAGTGATGTCAACTTGTTCTATTTGCTTTGACAGGAAAATGTTTTCAGAGTTCATTAGGATGGCATCAATTCTAACATTTGGCGCACAAACATTTGATGACCTTCATGTGTGGGAAGAAATATGTAGGCAAAACTTCCATTAGTTTAAAAAAACACTTCAACTCAACACCGTTCCAATTCCTGAACTGCAGCTTCAACCAGAAATTTTGTACAGCCCCTGTTTGTGATCTGCCAGTGGGCTCTGGATGTGGAAAAAGGAGCATTTGAGTTTGGACTAAGGCTACAGTTGGTTACAGCTCTCAGCTATCCGTAAGGAAGGTGCTGCCAGCAGCCAAACACCTCGGTCTAATCAGCTTAGCTGGTAGAGTAAATCCAATGTACTGCAATGGTAGCTGCGTCCTGTGCCTCCAAGTACAGCACATTCCTAATGCTTTCCTGGTAGTTCCCCTCAACAAGATGATTTCATTTGGCAACTTTGGGCTCATTTCCACCAACTACAAGGCTCATTAAAAGAGCTGGACCAACTGGCATTGCTAGTAGCTGAACTCCAGGCTTATGCGCAGAGAAGGAATAGCAGGCACTGGCTTTTCCCCCACCGGAGCCATCTGCCTTATGCTAGCAGAGCCTCTGTCTCTCAGGGTGGAGTGGCTTCCCATGGCCTCTAACCATGAGGGGCCAAGTAACAGCAAGAACTTTTGCAGTGAAACCTTTTCAATAGTAGCTGGCCTGAGTCCATTAAACTATTCTTACACTGACCACCATGTAAGCTGCTGACAGATTCTGGTTGCCACTAGCTGATGGGATTAGCAAGGACAAAGTAAAAGTGAGAGACAGGGTTTTTTTCCACCATTTGTCATTTGAGCCTGCCTGCTCCCTGAGCCTCAGAGCTATAAAAGTACTGCCAAACTGCCCTGTTTTTCCTAATGCCTGTCTCCAGCCCTTTCCTCTGATCTATCTTACCTGTTATTTACTTTTTTAGGATTCACTGTGGTTTTATGTTTTTCTCTCATATCCTGTAATCAAGTGAAAGGTGTCTCTGTGGACAGAGGGGATTTGTACTCAGCCTTTGTTTGATGTGTGCTCTTTTCCGGTGGTGCTGCCTGCTGTAAGAAAGCCAAATGCTGCTGTGCTCCCTTAAATTATGGACGATGAATGTTTGTGGCTGCTCTCACTGTTGCTTTCTCCATACTTTTCTAAATGATACCTTTTCATGAGCAATTACTGAGATAGGCAGTCAGGACTGGTTTTTGAGGTGTGCCTCTTAGTGGCCTACACATAAAAATAGGAGACAGGAGGAGGAGGATGGCAGAGGCTTAATACCATGCCTTGCTTAAGATAACGTCCTTGAGGTGAACAGAATTCTGCACCTTGTGAAAGTATGACTTTAATTTTGCCTTTCAAATATGAATTAAGCAGGGCTGTCAGCACATACTGTGTTCTCCCTTGTCAAACCATTTCACTTAGTTTGGCAGCTGTAAACAGCTTAAGAGGCATGTCATTCCAGCATTATTACAGCGCTTTTAGATTTGTTTTTAGATTGGCTCTGTGTCTGTTCCTATAAGAAGTGTAGATACAGAGATGATAAGGGTTATTTATTGTGTTACTGGAAAATGCTACTTGCTGTTTTGTGGTAAGCACAGAGTAACCCCATTTCATATAATGGGCACTGCAGAGTATTAATTCTGTAGTGCCATGGTAATACCATTGCCATGTTTTGTCAAATCAGTTGTGTCAGTGGAGAAAAGTACTTACTTCACTGGGGGTGTATATGCCCTCGCACTTCATGTGAAGTTGGGTTCTTTCCCCGAAGGAGATCAGGGAAACAGAATAAAAACGTGGAGAAAGGACTCTGTACTTTTGGTTTCTTAAAAAGTTGCTTTACATATTCAAATAAACAGTGTTTAAGCTGTTGATGACAGCTTAACTACTTCATCCCAGAACATTTTGACAAGTGATTTTCAACGTTTTGGTTTCCCAGGATTTTGACAACCCCCAAAAAGGATGAACTGAATTTATATGTCACATGTTTAATTTATTTGAGATGTATGTATTATGTTGCAAAAGCAATAAGGGGGGAGTTAAAGGACAGGGAGATACACTCCATATTTATGATCATCAGCTTCTTCACCATGTCATTACAAGAAGAAAAAATGTTCAGAGATATGGAGTATGTGAAGCAGTCAAACTTTTTTTATTGCTAACCCATCTGGATTGTGACTTATACAAATTGTTGGTGTGATTTCTCTGTGAGTTCACTGAAATCCACAGAACTGACCCCATTCTCACTGCAGGGAGCCTTAGCTGCTTTCCCTGTTTTTGGCTTCTGCCATGTGTGTATTGTCTCCACGTTGTTGGCTCAGTGGCTGTGGAAGGCGGCACAGAGAGGATTTAATTTTCCCTGAGTTCTGAGCAATGGTGAAGGAGAAAGGTAGATGTTTTCTTACTAGAAATGAATGAATTTCTGGCTATATGTATTCCATAGTAATGTCATCAGAAATAACACAAATATGTAAACTGATCTTCACTTTAATCCCAAACTGAAGTGCAAACAAAATGTTTTAACAAAATTTGTTTTAGCTCTGTTTTGGAACTTTTCTTAGGTATTCTCCAATTTTTTGGGTTGCTTCTTTTTCTCTGCCTACATTAAAGCAGAAAAAGGACGGGATGCACCCTGTACCTTCTTAAGCCTTTGAGCAAGAAGTGGAGAAAAATACAAGGAGATAATTGCTTTTGTAAAGCTCCTAGGCTACATAACATATTTGTAAAAAGTTCATATTTCAACATCCTACCTCAAAACCTCTTGGTTACCTCTGTCTGGTAACTCATATCATAGAAATTGAATCATTGAAATTTAGAATTAGAATATTAGAATTAGGTGTAATAGAGTTATTGAAAAATCTTCATTTAACTTATTCAAAACTCAGGGTATTTCTGTCCTTTCCGTACACTAGAATGTCACTTACTTTATTGTGTAAGAGAGTTGCTTCTGTCAGTACTAAGCAGCACAAGTCCGTAACAATTTTTAAAGTAGGAGGAACTATTTTATTTTACTAATTATTAGCATCAAATTAAGGAATGTCAGTATAAATTTATTATTTGATAATAATGCTGTATAGGGACAAAGGAATCCCCTTGCATTCTAAATAAAATTTGAAACTTTAATGCTTCCAAAGCTGATTATTTTTCTGCCTAAACAAACACTATTTTGAGTGCTTTCCACAATAAAAAACAAACAACAAGAAGCCACCAAACTTACAGTTTTCATCTAATTGCAAGTGTTTGCTTTTTAAGCATTAAAATTTCCCCTAAATTGAAAAATCTAACTTCAGTTAACCAAAGTGCTAACAACGGAGATCATAGGTGGCTGTTGTGACATCCTAGGGTCAAAGCCCCTGGCCAGAGGGTCAGGTGTGATTTGCTCAATCCCATGTTAGTTCCTGCAACTTTCTTCTGATACCTCATAAGTAGTATCTTTCTGATATTTAGGAGTTTTAGCAAGTATTCAGTATTTTGCTAAATTGGCTCTGTATTATTTGCCAGGGCAGTGTTATTTGCAGCCTCCTGCTTTGCAGACATGGAAGTAGAAGTGCCAGTTTAGGAGGAGAGGCAGTGCAGTGGTTCTGGGGACACCTAAGCTTGATGGAGAGGAGAAAGGGAGAAGATCTCAGATGGTGACATCCATCCATTCTTTTGTTTTGTTCTGCCAGCTATCAGCAATTAATATTTTCATTACCAAAGCGAAGGAGAGAGTTGTTGAGCAGCAGGATGAAGTTACATGCATATCACAGCACATTGGTTGGGCAAGAGGCTGTCACAGAGCTGTTGTTTGTGTATTCCCAACACCTGTTCTGATAAATGTTACTTTAATTGTAGTGTGGAACTGCCTGAGTAAGTGCTCCCCATGAGTTCCCGACACTGCAGTGGAGCAGGAGCAGTGGATGCTTGCCAGCAATATGGCTGTCCATGGAAGCTGGCAAGCCAAGAGCAGGCGCCCCCTTTTTTTTTTTTTGCTTCCCTCTAATGGAGTGGGGAAAATGGGAGGAGACATGACAGCTCTTGACAGTGAGAGGGAGGTAGAGTTGCCTGTGTCAGGAGAAAATATCCTCTTCTACAAGAATGAGTGGTTAGAACAACAAAAAAATAAGCACTTTCAATATATTACGAATAAAATTATCTGCCAAAAGGGCAAGACAATTATCCTAATGTGATTTTTGACGAAGATAAATTTGTATTATTTTACAAACTGGGTAAGAATTTGAATGTTATGCAAAATCTAGAAATAAATCTAAAAAATATGTTAATGTTATAAAATTGAAATTATTAGCATTCTGAGTACCATACTCGAGGCAGTAAAACTCTTTAAGCTCCAATGGAAAATAGGCTAGTAAACCTGGAGTAAGTTACTCTACTTTAATCACTTGATAAATAGCTACAATGCTTGGAAGAATTGACAGTGTCATTATAGCAACATCCCTTTTTATAAACAGCCTGGTGCTGATTTGATTCTAATTGCCGCCAGAGGAACAGTATCAAAGTAGTGTTGCTCCAGCAGTGTAACCTGTATGGTGAACAGGAGGGGGATTAGCTGCCTGAAATGAAGAAAGCTCAGGTTTTTAAAAGGCACGGATTCTAATTCTGGGAGTGATGGAGGAGGCTGAGTAAATTCAGTGGTAGGAGAAACTACAGAAGAAAGGCTTAATGAAGAAAAAGCATAAGGTAGACAAAACAAGCTCTTCCGAGTTCACAAAATAGTGGAAAAACAGTGAGAGAAGTTGAGAGGTTTGAGCATGAGTGTGTGTCTGCTTTCTCACCAGAAAGAATTGTCCTGCTGGGCCAGTGTGGTCCCATTACCAAAGTGCAGCTCTGACCTCCCTGGTTCTTGCCTTTGCTCTACCACAGACAACGTGGCCTCGTTCGCAACCTCTTGTCTTACGGGACCTTCCAATATGGATATCAGAATTTCTTACAACAAACCAAAGACCCCAAAGGCCTAATTTTTAAGACATTCTTAATAATTACAGTGTCTTTGTATATTTCTGAGCACCGTGTCCACCTTTTGGTGCCCATGAATGCACCTAAAAATGAAAGACTGCTCTTCCAAATTTCATCTTTAGCCATTCTATTTCTGCTCTGCAAATCCTTCTTGTGCAGCAATGCTGTGGAGGAGGTATCTGCATTATACTGATGACTGCTATGACGTTTGAGGAAAATAAATTTACATGATTCTAGGCTGGGTCTTCTTCCAAAAACTAACAAGAAGTTGTCTTATTTTGGGAAGGGTAGTAAGAGAAGCAGGGTTCCAGAAGCAGGGAAGAGGAGGAGCATGTTTAATAGTTTGTTGAGTTAGAATCATAGAATCATAGAATCATAGAATTGATTGGGTTGGAAAAGACCTCAGAGACCATCAAGTCCAACCCTTAGCAACAAACCCAAGAATAAACAGAAATGCAGAGGGGAGAGCTATTTATCTTTTTACCCAAATCATGTGATAAGCTTCTCTCATAGATTGTGGACTAAGTGGAATATGCAAAATAGCTTACTGAAGAAAAAATTGCTTCAAGTGGCACTGAATGGCTCAAGAGATTAGTGATGGGATAATAGCTTTTCTCCATTTAAGTGGGAGACCAGTTCAAATCAATTCTAGGTCTCTAGAGACTGGAAGGTGTTGTTATTCTGTCACTCCTTTGCAGTTATTTGAAATGATTTTTTGGTCTCAATACCATCCTTAGTTGCCAGAAAATTATCCTCAACCCAATCAGCACTGAATTACCTTGCGCTAACTGTTGTATCCTTCCCCAAAAGATGCACAACCCTCAAGGCTGTGCATATGAACGGCAGTTGTTTTATTTAGCGCTACAATGCTGGTCAGAAATGTTTTGTCTCCCATGGAACAGACAGATTGCACAAAAAGAAGAGACAACTTGGAATATGATGCCATGTAAAATCATTCTTTAAACAAGTGTAATGATCTGGTCTTTTAATGTTGATTCCTTGGGAGAGCAGGGCTACTTTTGGACACTTTCAGCTACTCCTCACCTGCACCCAGAGCCTGCCTGCCTGCCTGCAGGCTGTGTTGTGACTCCCCTACATAATTGTAAATCATGGAGTAGGGAAACAGCTATTGGTCATAAGTAACGACTAGAACATTCAAACTGGCAGTGTGCCCTCTGAGTTAGTTTTAAAGCATCTATTTAATGTGTGAAGTTGGGCCAGTGAAGTGATGCTAGGGACATGCCAACTTAAGGCAGCTCAGATTTGATTCTGAAAGATTATAATAAGTAAAATATCAGACATTGATTATTCTGACAAACAAGTACGAAGCAATTTTTACCAAGCTGAGGAGGATTTGGATCTTTTAGTAGCTCTAACAGTTTTTCTTGAGCTAGTAAACCACAGCAGAATTCATATCATTCAGTGTACCAAAGAAAGAACTAGAGTCATTAGAGAACAATCTCAGCAGTTCTGCATGTATGACTCCTTAGACAAAAACAAGTAGGATACTATGACTATGTAAAGGTGTTGGAGAATTGAAATCACATGTTTATAATCACATATTCTACAGAACCAATGCAATACAGATTCAGTTGCAGATGTCGTGCAGGAGAAATTTTCTTTTTGCCTTAACCCAGACAGCTCCAGGTTTAAGACCTCTCATCAGGGTGGAAGGCTAAGGGGGTTAAGGAAACAAGGCATGATAGAGATGACCTATGGGAACTTTCATTATTATGTGGAGCCATGATGAGTGAAATGAGAGGAATTGCTCTCCATCATGAAAGGCTGAAATGTCGAGGGAGTAATTGCAAATTAATCTATTAAGAATAAGTAGGGGGCTGAACAGTGTGACTCAGAAGGGTGGAAATATATGGAATAAACAACAGTGTAAAATCATGATGATTTCTAGACAAAAACTTAAAGACATCCATCTATGATTTTTACAATGAAACAGGGATTTCTGTATTTATGTATAAGTGAGGCAAAGTTCAAGCAGACTAAATTGGTCTCTTTCTATTCAGGTACTCCAAATATTTGTAACGACCAGGCCTGAATGAGGAGTCATGTTCTGATTTGTGTGGCTTTAACCAGAACAATGTGTCAGGCACTTTTCCATTTTTTTTTAAAACACATAAAAATAAAATGCCTCACAAGCAGTTTTCTGTGTGGTGATTTTCCAGTTTTGTTGTGACATTTTTAACATGACTTTAATCTTGTAAAAGGTGCTATTTGATGACATAGTGTAACTGAAAGCCTCTTTTTACTGATAGATCATCCACAATCAAAGCTGGAGAAATTTCTTCTGTGTCAGACTGGCGAGATTCACCCCCACAGCCTGAAGGAACAAACTTCCAGGAGGAAGAATGGTAGGTCCATATCATTCAGTCCAATCTTATGTTAAATGTTGCTGCCTGATTATTTTTCAAGAGCTCACAGCCATAGGATTTGAAGAGAGGCATGAAAAGTTACCGAACTGACAGGACTTCGTGGGTTATTTTTTGTGTTCCCCAGCAAGTTTTCTGGAGTGTTAACACTTTGTCCACTAGTGGCTGGAGTGAGATTTGACACAGATTACCAAGCACATTTTGGTGGAGCTGATCCAGTAGGAAGTACCCACCCCTCACTGTGGTACTTGGGAAGCAAGGGTCTGTTGTTTGCTCAGTGCCCATCCCTGATGCCAGTCTTTAGGCCTCAGTGTTAATCATTTCACAAAGCTCAAATAGTTTCAGACTTCTACCTTTGCCAGCTTATTATAGTCTAGGAAGATGAGATGTGACTATGCTGAGATATAACCCCCAGTGATGGCACTTTATAATACTGTATAACTGGAGGATTGCTATTGTAGGCAGAGAAAAAGGCAATAAAGCAGCATTGATATCCTGCCTGCCCTCTTACTGGAGTTATTGAATCAAACCTACCAGAACTGCGAGACAAACAATTTGCAGCTGCAGTCTGAAGCCTGACAATGACATAGAATCAAAAAGAAATAGTTGGAGTGCATGGGCTTGTGAACTCCTTTGCGACCCACCACAGCAGGCTCCCTAGGATTGTTCTCCTCTTTCTGGTCCTTTTCCTGTGCAATTCCTTCTCTTTACCTCCTTTTTCCTCACTCCCATTTTCTCTCCTACGTCTTGCCATTTTCAGCTCCTCACACCTTTCCTTTCTCTCTCTCATTGCTTCTTTATTTCCTTCTGTTGCCTCCAGTATACCTCTTACTTCTTGTTTGTTTTTACTTTGTGAGTTCAAATGTTCTCCTATGTTTCTCATTGATTCCATTTCATTAATTCTTTCTTGATTTTGATTAACTAAAACTCCTCACCCCACCCCTGGTTTCCCATACTCTCCTATTCTCCCATCTCTGCTGTACAATTTTTCTGTTTCATTTCTCTCTTCATTTTATTTCTCTTTCTTCTCCTGCCAGTTCTTCTACCTTCATTTTTCTTGAGCCATATTTAGCCAGTAGCTGAGCTCTATGTTGCTCTCACTCCTCAAATGTGAGGATTTAAACATTTCCTGTGCTCTAGGATTTCCGAAGTGCCAATCCAGCTCAGCTAAGGGGAACTGATGTAGATAGGCTCTAACGTCTATGAAGAGAGACACTGCAAAAGCCAGTGTAACAGTAACACTCACCAATGCTCTCCAGCTCGTGACCCTACACTCACAGTTGGATTCAAAGTTTACCAAATTAATGGGTTCTGGATCAGACCTGCAAGTACCATGTTCTCATCAGATTTCTGTCCTTTATTTCAACAGAAATCTCAATGAGCTCAGTTTCCTGTAGTGTACAATTTTGCTTTGGCTCAGGGGACAATGGTTGGTTTTTCGTTTGTTTGTTTTAAAATAATTATTCTAAGGTACATATAATGTATGCAGGGTTCAATGAAAAGAGGCCATACTAGGAAATACGTTCAGACTCATATATATATGTAATATTATTCCTAGTTTTTGCTTGCTCATAACAATTAACTACTATTTGGGGGAATATTTTTCCTCTCCCTTTCTTTTCTCCTAACCACTGTCTACCCATTACCTTTCTAAACTTTAGATGTGCAGTCTTCTAGGTGGATGGCAGGAAGGCTGATAGCACCCAAATCCTCTTTTTTACTTTTTTTTTTTCCCCTCTCATCTGAAGTTACAGGCTCAGGTTTTGTTACAGGATTGATAGTGGGGCTTTTTCAATTACTTTGGTTTTTGTCAAGTTCCTTCGTTTACCTATTTTCACTATTCCCTTTGCCCGACCACTTCCACTTAGAAATGTTGCTCTTCATGACAATATTTCGGGAGACCTTATAACAACCTTCCAGTACCTAAATAGGGCTTATTAGGAGAGAAACATTTCATAGGTAGTGATAGGACAAGAGGGAATGGTTTCAAACTGAGAGTAGGTTTAGATAAGCTATTAGGAATAAATTCTTTACTGTGAGGGTGGTGAGGCCCTGGAAAGGTGTCTCAGAGAAGTTGTAAATGCCCCATCCCTGGAAGTGTTCAAGGCCAGACTGGATGCGGCTCTGAGTAACCTGGTCTAGTGATCTTTAAGGTCCCTTTCAGCCCAAGTAATTCTGTGATTCAATGACTATTACCCCACTTCCTTTCAAAAAGTGGTTGATGCTACTCCTTATTTATATGTTCTGTGAGAGCCCCACCACAAGGTGACCTCTTGGGAGGGGGGCTGCTGCCAGGATCAACTCCCAGGGCTCTCCTCTAGGCGCAGCAGGGCAGCCACGCCCAGATCTCACTGACATGATGCTACCTCTCCTTGTGTAAAATTATGTATAATAGAAGCACAAGAGAAACTTCCTTCCTCTTCCACTTTGTCTGCTTCCTTCTGTCTTTCCAGCTACTGTTTCTGTGGAGTTCAGCGGTAGTGAAAAGGGAAAGAAAATCAGTTCCTGTATAAGCAAACCCTTTCTGTTCTGATTGGATTTTTCTCCTTTCATCTGCTTCTTTATTTAATTTTCAACCTTAAACTCCTTGAAGGTTTTCCATTAAGATTTTGAGCACAATTTGGAGTGGGGGGAGCAGTCAGAGCATTACCTAGAAAGTGCCAGCTTATTTTTAGCTAATGGAAGAGGAGAGCTGATAGGATTAGGCCAGCAATGTGAGTACCTGATGCAGACAGCTATCAACACATCAACAGGGGAAGGGTTAAGTACAATTTCTTTCACTTTCTCTCACTCACCCCTTTTACCTTCTCCTGTTTTGCCTTCTTCACTCAGCAACTGACACTTGCAACAGCAGCACAGATTCTTGGGCATGTTCTGGTACTGGTCAATACAGGAGTAAATCTCACGTTCCCTCCTGCTGTTTCACGTTTGCCGCCTGACAGCAGTGGTTGCTCAGAAAGACTGAGGGGTAAGGTTTTAAAGCCTCAGACTAGGTTTTAGCCGTGTGACAGCTATTAAAGCAATTGGGAGCCAGGTGGCTAAATCCAGTGCAATTCTTTGTAATGGTACCTCTGAGAGTGCCCATCTCCTTTTAGCACTACTATTGATTAGGCGATTTGTGACTTTGAGAAACAAAATTGGTGCGTGCATCAAGGTTCTTTTCCTCAGTTTGGCCTGGTTTGAAATTAATTGTTCATCTTGAGCCATTATTGTAAGCAACTTTGAGCTTCAATAAATTTCAGTGTGATGTGAGTTTTCCATCACTCTTCTCTACAGAGGCCTGTTGTTTACTAGTCTGCTCTTGGACATCTCCAGAGCTGTTTGGCCTTAATCCTCATCTCCTGCACTGATCCTGTTACATTGTCCAGTGTGATTGTCCAAGCGCAGTAAAATGCTGGGGACTGCATTTAGCTGCTGCACACAGTGCACGGTGGGCAGCACTGAGGCCAATGGGTACTTGGTTTTCTGCAGGTACAGTGCATTTTATGAGGTAGACCACGTTATGTTTTAGCATATTGTCCAGATCCTGCCTCTGCCTCAACTGAAATGATCTGGTGTTCTTACCACATGAACTATAAGCAAAACTTGCTAGGGGGAGAAGTGCCACACAAAGGTATGTGAATGTATACTTATGTTTGTAAGAAGGTGAAAATAAATGTATAGAAATAAATGTGTAAAAATAAGGAAGGCTGTTCCCCAATCCTCTCACCTTTTGCACTTCCCTCCCAATATATTCCCAGCTCCTCTTTATTCTTCTGAAGTGTAGGAAGATTCTTCAGCATGTCCTGTCATTATTTGTGGAGAGAGAGGACTGACTGTGCATGAGGATGTGCCTTTTGCTTTGGGAGTTTAATGCATTATAGTTACTTATGTGGGTTCTCCCATCTGTTTGTTTTGGATGTTCTAGAGCACTCTTGTGAACTGTTAGGTAATGTTAATGTGCTGGTTTAAAAGTAAACCAGCAGGAGAAATGAACCCAGCTCAAAAGAGTTTAGAAGTCAGAACTACAATTTAATACAAAGATTACAATGCATGCACTGGGACAAAGGAAAATTGGTTTTAGCCCACAAAACCCAGTTGTACAACCCAGCCCCCTGGGGCACAAAACAGAATGGTGCTCCTGTGCTGAGCACCACATGGTCCCCCTGAGTCCAAAGCAAAAAGAAGAGGAAAACCTGTTTTCCTTCCAAAGTGGTTGGTAGTTGCAGTCTGGTTGAGAGTGGCAGTTGCAGTCCTGTTGAGGTTCTGGTCCTCCTCTCAATCTAATGAGTGAGTGCNCCTCCTCTCAATCTAATGAGTGAGTGCGTGACCCAAGTCCCCAAACCCCAAGCTTATATATGCTTGGGTTCAGATGGGAATGTCCAGTACCTCCCCCAGGGTGAGGGGTTTCACAATGGTTGATTTACTCGGTGAGTCACAGGATATCTTGGTCTACTTGGTGGTCCATTAGCAGACATGACCCCTCAGGTTGGGTGTGAAAGTGCTAATGCCTCCCAGCGGGGTGTTATCACACCTGAATCATTGGTGTGAAGACAGGGAACCCTCTTATCTCTGTTTTCTCTCACATCCAGTTCATAGCCTGAGGTGTCAGGTGTGTCCTGGGCAACTGCTGCAAACAATGCATCATTAGCAGTTCATGATAAATGGCAGAGAGGGTATGGAATACATAGTTCCAGTTACATTCACACAATGATAAACTGGTCCCAGCCACTGTAACTAGTACAATTAAGTATGGCCAAAAGTGACTGTCATTAAATAGCTTTTCCCTGCAATAAAAGCCAAAGTGAAAGCTGGACTGGACCTAGATGGGAAAAGCTCTCAATCCAGTCCAGTACTTCAGCAGCCAGGTAAATCTGTGTGAAGGTTCTAGAGTCTGCTGCTGTGTCATTTCTCTCAGTTCTTCCCCTTTCTTCCTTGTTGCCCTCCTACTACTCTCAGTAGCCAGGCCAGAGAAGGTGCTATTTAGCATTTCTATGTTGCTAGAAGACTTCTGTTGGGATGTTTGGGTGTGGGATGAGATGGAAACAAGGGACTTGAAGATGGAAAGGAAATTCAGGAACACTGGCTTCAGGAAAATGACTGCTTCTTACTCCCATTTCTGTTCAAAATGGTATAAAGCAGTTCCTCGGGTGTCACAGTCAGCCCAGGAAGTCCATCACCCCATTGCCAAAGAACGTTGATTTAGGCACCCCACAAGTGGTTTTATAAGACATCCCTTTCTCTGTTGAGTTGGGAGGTTATCAAAGCCCAAAATATTCTGCTTGAACAAGCTGTTGTATTCCAATGAAAAGATGTCTCATCTGAAATTTCATAGTCAGTTCTACTAAAAATTCAGCTCATCATGAGCTTAGTGTGAAATGTGGTGCTAAGATTACATGGACAGCATTCCTGTTGGACTGAGATGGAGTTCCAAGAAAAAGAAATGTGTGTACCCCCTCTCCCATTCCCGTCAAGTTCAATGGAAGGAAGGATATTTTCAGAAATCCAAGCAGAATGACAAATTCCAAGCTCAGTTAAATATGTGTTTATGTGTGTGTGTGTGTGTGTATATATATATATATACATAATGAAATTATACAGAGCACAATTAGTGCAGAAACATGAATATTGAAAAATCTGAGGCAGATTCCCAAGCCTGTGTAAAAATACGTGCACCTTTCATATTGGGGGCCTTGCCAAACTAATTAATAAAGCATATGCAAATGTTCTATTTTGCAAGCATCCTTTGTATTTCATTAGATTCTCAGAAATCAGTATTAGTAATCTGATAGGAAAATGTATTTGATCTTTAAATTGTTGTTGTTGCAGCAAAACAATGCTGTTTTGCATTCATGGCCGATGTTATATCACAAAGTCTGAAGTTTGTAAAGGGCTTTATATTTGTACTAAACCCTCTGTTTTAACTGACGTTTGTCAGTCACACATCTGAAAATGGTGGTATTCCACAAATATTTTAAATGACTGTAGTTTCTGTGCATAGAAATAAACCAGATATTCCCCATGTAGGAAGCACTTGCCACATGGGAGGTACTGCAGACATAAAATTGCTGTAGGGCAGGAGGAGAGCTCCTTGCAGAATTCAGCGAGTGGGCTCATGATCTCTGACTCTCGCTCTCTTCTGCGATGTTATTTCCATTCTGCAGACCAAAACAGAGGGCCAAAGAGGTTGGGAGAACAGAGCCCTACTTTGATGGTGAGAGAGGAGAATTGTGTGTGTAGCTTTCTTCAAATGGCTTTTGAATCTTTTGCATTGTGCTCTCCTTTTGAGCCAAATTGCCAGTTGGTTTTCCAGACTGAGGAGAGCAGCAGGGATCAATATTGAAAGGAGGGAATTAATACCAAATTTGGTTCTACCCATAGCACAGCCCTGTTTATTTGCAATGAAATAGGAGGCTCCATTGTCTTTCCTGAGCACAGGAAATATTCTACAACAGTTAATGGATTTACTATCAGATCTAAAGCATCCCTGAGCCTCTTGTCTGCTTCTGTCTGTTATTTCTGGGTTTGGTTTTTTTCCCCCAGCTTATGTCTTTCTGAAATCCTTTGTCCTGCTTGTTTCAACATCACAATACCAGTTTGGAAGGTAACTATTTGGTTCAACTGCTGCTTCAAATGTTTGGTGATCTCTTTGTTTTGGTTAATGACTCCTGTTGCTTTGTATAGTTGATTTCTTAAAGGACCTTATTTTTTTCTATCTCCTAAATAACAGGCTGCAAGTGTGTCCAGAGATCTAAGCAAGGCTTCATTAACTCCTTCACAGGAAAGTGGTTAAGTATGTTAAAGTATTATTCACAATGTAAAAGTGAGAAACAGTTGTGTCCAGGTATTCTGAGCTAAGATAAAGCACTGCTGCTTCCTCTGATTTCAGTGAAGCAGCACCATTTTATGACAACAGAAGCTCTTGTCTATTAGCAGTCAGCAATGGTGGCCACTGATAGTTGTTTTTCTTCCCCTTGCTTCTCATTGAAGCACTTTTGGTCCACACATTAAAACACAGGCTTAGGAGGATTTTCAAATGGAAAAATTAACAAGTGGACATCACCTGCCTTAAGAACTGAAGTTATTTGCTGTGACCAAAGGTCTGCTCTTCTCAGTGTCAATTTGGGGTTTTTTTCCATAAGCACCAGAGTTCATCAGTGACCTCTTTGGTATGCTGCTAGTTTCATAGCATCAAAAAAATGAGCAAGTCTCAACTGCTCTACTCAGATGGGTTTCCTATCCTCTAATCTTGATGCATCTCCCAGTCAAGCAGGCAAGGGATACTTCTAGATGGTTCTGTCAGAATTTTCCCCAGAAACCACAAAAGATAGATTCCAGATTGATCCATAAACTGAAGAATTTTCCCATGAACTCTGGGAGCAAACACCTGGGACTTCTCTCCCACTTTTACCATGGAGATAAGGAGCAAATGTACCAAGCTGTATTAAACACTCATTGCTTGGTTTTGCTGGGGGATAGTACCAGGGGATTTTGTACCTTCCAGTGTATTGGTGTCTCAAACCCTGGAAAGAGGAATGACCAAGCAAGGTGATAAGGCTGTTATACCAGCCTATTTCTGAGGCATCCAGCTAAAACGATGGGAGGCGGTGGCTAAGGAAGGAATGTGTTTAAGAGAACTGTGGTATCTCACAGTCTTTGTGCCATGCTGTGTGTACATCTCCCTTCGGAGGGCTCAAGAGCTTCAGCTCAGTGTAGCAGGGTGCTCGGGGAGGCATCCAAGAACACATCATTCCCCAAGAGGAGTGCCTTGCTGAGTGATGTGTTTGAATGACACATTGCAGTCCTCTGTGGAGGAGTTTTAGTTTGGTTTCCTCTGGAATAAAATACCCAAGGACAGAATAAAATCAGCATTTGGAAAACGTTCTGTCCCTTTCTACACTGATTTTCCAAAGCTGCTTTTTACTGCATGCCTAGAAGGTCCCATTCGATTGGGAAATGTCATCATCATCATGGCTAG
>VWZG01004920.1:1491-12992 GCA_013396735.1 Grallaria varia | reverse complement strand
TTGGCTGCCTTGGACTCCAGTTGATACTGGAGGTCCAACATGTCAGCCACAGCAGCACTCAATGGTGGAGTGACTTCATTCAAGCCACAATAGTCCACAGTCAATCTTTTGTTGAGAAGGGTGTCAGCTCCCAAAGTCTATGTTGGTAGGGAAAGAAAAGTTCTGACAAATTCTAAAACTATAACACTCCACAGAAAGGCACACAGTCTTTTTCCTCCCCCCTTCTTTTTAAGACAAGAAGTAAGCTCCCTCACAAATATATTCTCATTCACTTTTACCTCTTATTACCTCTAAAAGATCTACTACAGGGATATTTAAGGTTGTACGGTCAAGAGCTGTGGGCCTTAAAACTTTACAGCATAAATTACTGATGAAAAGAATCACATAAAATGAATAATTAATTTGAAAAGACATCCTTGACAACACCTGGCATGTAGTATGCACATAACACTTGAAAGTGCAGTCACATTTTTGTCCCTAACTTTTTTTTAAGGAAGTTACAGAAAAAGACTGAAAAATTGGCTAATACTGGAACACACAAGCAAAAAAACCCAAACAAACAAACAAAAAAAACCCCAAAACCAAACCAAAAACCCCAACAATCAGTATAGCTTGTATACTAATTTTCAACTGAAAGTGACAGTCAGAAGAGCTTTCCCACCTCAACTTTCTCTTTCTCTGCAGCACACAGGCACGATGACAGCCTAAAGGATACTACTAAGCGCTACAATTCAAATCCAATCGAATCCAATCCAAAGTTCTTGCTTTTAATTCAGCAGGATTTACTCAATGATAGAGAAATCTCCTGCAGAGGTACAATCAGTCCTCCAGGAAAAAGATAAAAATTAATGGTTCAGAATTATTTTATTTAGCTAATGAATCCAATAGCAGCTAGGAAACAATGATGCTCTTCCTTGTATCATGCTTTGCAGATCAACAACTTCAGTAATTCTAAACCACTTCAACCTGACAGTGAAGATCTTGTTTTAGCAAATTAATTTTCCTGTCACTAGGCTACTCCATCACCTTGAGAAAGTCCTGCGTCCCCACTTAATCTGGGACTTATTTTAGTAGTTAGACATATGCAAGGAACTCAAAAGTACTTTCCATCTGCCTTACAAAGGAGTCAGAGAAAATAATTTTTCACTTTCACATGTTTCTGTTACCACCACACACAGCTTGAACCAGAAGCGCACTACAAGAGTCTTCACAGTGTGGCCTCACTGCAATGAACAACGACAGGTAACACAGGTGTCAGCAGGTGAAGGATTCATCTGCAGCAGCATACAGCTTCAGGTATTTTTAGAGATGGCTCTGATGAGCTAGCAGAAAAGTACCACCAGTATGGAAAAGGTGCCTGAAGGTTCGCAGCAAGATGAAGGTAAGGAAGGCACTGCTGGCATAAGCCAGTCACTTCCCTTGCTCCCCCTCACATTTGCTTCCTGCTGTACTTTGAAGCTTTTCAGAACAAGGAGGCTAACTGATCTCTTATTACTTACTTGCTTCCAGATCATCAGAACACTTCAAATCTACACTATGCCTACACATAAGCCTTCTAATGCAAAATGTGCACACACACACATCTAGGTCATTTTCATTTGCGGAAGGTACAGCTTCATGAGTCAATCAGTCACAGATTCAAGTGTTTCTGTCTTTCTGAAGTGCTGTGAAGCATAAGGGATACGGGTTTTCAAGAAGAAAAGGTGGCACTGACAATGGTACTTCAGACAATGAAAGAAAAAGAACGGAAAAGTCTTGCAAAAGCTAAATCCTCCACCGACAGCACCAGCACAGAGCCCTCGCTCCCATCAATGTGGTCTTCTGTCAAAGGAGCGCATGACTTTAAAGAAGTTATGACCACAGGGTTATCAGACAATATATGAGATTTCTCCATGATCATACTCTGCTAAGCAATTAGGTCAAACTGTGCTCTTGAAAATTAGTTTAGCGCAACTGAAGGTCAAGGAATGAAAGCATGTGGGGGAGGAGATAAAGCAGAAAAGTAGAAGGATTTAACTCTCAAGGCACATACAAAGCCCTTGCCAGAAAGAGGAGCTGCACTGTTGTTAGAACTTTACAGTGTATGAAAGGAACATTCTTGGCACTGAAAAACTGGCATCTGTGTACAAATAGAAAAAGTGTTGTTCCAAGTTACAAGCTGTACACAGAAACAAAAAGGAACTCCTTCCCATCAATGTGCTCACCAGTACTGTCTTGTTCATTCTAAATTACACTTTTGTCAATGGATTGATGTGGCTTAGTCATCAGGCAAATAAGCATATTTTCATTACTGTTAACGAGAACAAAGAGATATTACACTCTTCTACAGAGTTCTGTAATTCTTTTTTCATGAACAGATTCTCTTGCATAAGCAGGAATTCTGATGTCAGATTCTTTTTCTTGTGTTCACATTTGGGTTTTGGAATGCAAATTTGAATGAGGAAAGTACTATGGGTCTATGTTGGCAGCAGATGTTCAGAAGAAAAGGCACACCGAAAAAGCTGGAAGCATTACTGAAGGTTTGACGAGTCTGTCCTCCTGGAAACCCAGGAATTACTGTAGATACAAAAGAGACATACTAAGAACTTTACAGATTGCTATAAGAAGTTGACTGAAGTATTTTTCTTAAAGTAGCCCAACAAAGACTAAATTCTCTTTCTGCTTTTTCTAGTGCTTTGAACGGTTAGAATAGGTGGGTGAGAGGCAAACACCAGACAGGCATAGACAAAACCTGCCCTGCTTCCTGTATGTATATAAACAATTCAGCTCTGTCTTCAGTTTCATATTATCTATCCAGCATTCACTTGTACAGTCTGGGTAACACCAGACACGCATGTTTGTCACTGCGCCAGTAGACAAGACAAGAAATGCAAGTTAACAACATGACTGAAACTTTAGACAAAAGATTGAACAATGGTCAGACACTATTTTTATGCTCTCCAATCCAGCTATTGCCTAGAGCAGCAATTACGTTATCAGAAAAAAAAATCGAATTGTTGACTATTCCTTTGTAAATAAAAGCATAATATTTAAATCCTGTGAATTCAGCACTTTAGGAGCTGTAAAACTTACTGCTTGGGAGATAAATGATTTTTCATGGTTCCTTGTTGAGAACTCATTTTACCATATGATTATGTTTCACTTTTAAATTTCATCTAATATGGTTCAGTGTGAGACAAATGCACCAGTACAGACAGTTTGAAAACCAGGGGGTTAGTTTTTAAAGAGTCTTCTCCATAGTATGTTCAATTTTTTTTTTTGTTTTTATTTTTCTTTTTAATATGGGACTAAGCTATACTGCAAAGCTCAAAAGCTCTTAGCTTCCTAGCGTGTATACAATAGCAGTGCTAAATCACACTTTCACATCTGCACTGTCTTTCCCACTTCTACTTTACAGTTCACAAAGAGAAACATGGTGTCAGATTGATGGAATCGTGGTGTTCTGTGGTTCTCTCTCAACAGACACATCTGAGTCACTAATATTTGACATGTGCATCATTAAAAGGCAAAAAATGACAAACGTAAGATGAACACAACCAGTATGAGAGTGAGCTCAGTCTAAACACACATGCATGATTCTGGTAAAATTTAAGGATGGTAAACACTACAAAAAACTGAAAATGTGAGACTGTCTCATGCCTCAAATGCCTTAACACAAGCACTTAAGTGATTATCAAACCACAGAATGCAAAGAGCTCAGTAGTACTCAAGAAAACACTTCTCACAGAAGTCTACTCACAGACACAGTAATTTAAAATACCTATGTGAAGTCCATGCTGAAATGTAGTAGGATTTAATATATAAGCTGGGGGAATGTGTATGGCTGTAAAATTTTCAAAGCAGCTGGATGTCAGCCATTTCCTATTAATGATGCCTGGGCTGGAGCTTGTAGAAACCCATTCGGTCTGAATACATGTACATCTGCTAAAGCTTTTTCAGAAATCATCTTATAACATGAAAAGCAGAGTACTTGCACCTGTAAACAGCAAAAGTACTACATTTATTGCCATATATGGCATTCAAAAGTATACCTATAGGTACTTAAAGAATCAATGCCTACATACATACCCATGTGAATAAAGAATATACCTTCAAGTACTTAATACCAGAAGTAGAGACTTAATGTTTCTACTGTTCTTTAGTAATACACTTTCCCCTTCTTTTGGATTTTTCATGACATTTGTAAACCAGCTCAGTAATTTACATTAAATTATAAATTAATCTGGCTAAACATTAAAAGACACGTGAAATAAATCTAACTGAATATAAAAACTCCATCATCACTTGCCCAGAAAATCTTAAAGAGAGGTTGAGGTGAATATTAAAACACATGAGCAGAACAAACATTTCATTTTGGTGATGCTGTTCTTGCTGCTATTTCATATACAGGGATTTGAGTTTCATGCTTCGCTTTCTAGCAATGGGTTCTGAAGCATGCCTGAGTGCGTATCTGTCCTTCAGCTTGGGGAGAAAGAGTTCAGTGACAATGCTTATCAGTTCTAACTTATGTGATCCACTGTCATCACAATAACTGCCTTCTTTTCTTTTACCTTTTCTGAAACTCCCTGTTTTATACCATAAGACCTATGATCTTAATGAGCAATAACACTGTCTTATAAGCAGCATTCCTATGCAGATTTTGACTTTAGAAGATACATAGATATGGGCACATATAAAACCAGACAAATACATGATTATTTGCAGCAGAACTGCACCTGTTAGATACATTAAACAATGCTAATGTAAGAAAATACTGCTTTTTCAGTATACTTGAAAAAAACATATAATACAATCATAGGGTACAGATCATTCAAATGCTTGCTAGAAAAAAAAGTGAAACCTAATCACTGAAATCAGAAGTGAGGATGGACTGCAAAGCCCCAAACAGACTCAGCTTTCTCAAGAAGTGATACAAATTAAAGGTATGGAATGGATTTCACAATACTTCATTACTTTCTATTTCTTCCATGTATGAAAAACCACTGTAAAATCCAGAGGTATTACCAACCTTTCAGTATGAGTGTACAAGAAGAAACAAACAACCTCTAGCTTAAGCTCCACAAAAGATGGTGGGATAATTTTTTTGTGTGGAAAAATTCTGGGTTTTCTCCTCCAATTATTAATTTGGTGGTAGCTAAATACATAAACTCACCAAGCTATAAACATGTCATTTAAAGCAGTGATGAAAATACTGGTTTTTCTTGACTTAAAGACAGCCTTTTAAGAAGACGACATTATAAACAAAGCAGTTTATGTCACAAACACAAATCTCATATGAAGTGCCTTAGTAACTGTCCATATACATTATGGTTTTATGAGCTACTTTTTACAGCCAAATAATCATCTGCTTCCCCAGATCTTCAGCTTCTATTCATAACTATTCACTCTTGCAGACATTTTGGGCACTTAGGAATTTAGAACTCTGAAACAAAAGATGATTCCAAGTCAGCCTCTGCGCTAAGGAGGGCTTGTTTAGCTACGGCATGGCTGTAGCTACAGGAGAACAGACTGCGCTGTCACCAGTCTTGCTGTCCAGGGTTAATCAGAGTCAGGTTTTGTTTCCCATTTTGGAGTGGCCCTTCCACTAGGTATGAGCTGGCCACTCCTGCACAGCACTGATGCAGAGCAGACAGGGTGTGGGCTTTACAGTGTGGTTCAGTAGGCTGAGCCAGCATCTATCACAAACAGAGGCTTCCCCGTCTCACTGGCCCTGCATTCCTACACTGGTGGCTGGCACTGAGCCTTGCCTGACATGCCCATGGTGACCCAGTTCAGGAAGCTCAGTCTGTAATCCCCTCCTGCTTCCTTCAGGATGGTGCCAGTTCTAGCATAGGAGAAGCAGCAGGAGAATGCAGCTCAGGAGGTCAGGAACAGGACCATCCCACTTACTGGCCTGTCCATTAGGTTGGCTTAGCCACCCTGTAAAGACATCTGGGTGGGCTGGCAACCAGGTAGGGCAGCACTGACCAGGAACTAACACACCCTTGGGAAAAACAGTAATGTAAATGTTTCCAGAGGAAAAAAAAGGGGAAGCAAAATTGGACCAACTTTGTATGATAGAATCTAAAATGGTTTGTTCTTCAGTTAATGTTGTAACTAGCAGCAAAACCAGGAAGAGAGATCCTTCTTTTTGACAAGAATGTGAAGTAAATAGTATCAGAAGGACCTTTTAAATAAAAAGCAATGAGAAAAATGGGACATAAGGAAATAAGCCATACCCTGGCGTGCTTTCCTTTCCAAAGGAATCAATGGNTGTTTGAAGGAAAAAACCCCATAACAAAACACAAACACACACACACACACAAACAAAACAAAAAACCCCAAACCAAAATAAAACTTCCAAAAGATAAAGAAAGCTGAAGGAGACAAGTAGGAATATCTGTCTCTAGGATTACATATGCAACACCTTCATTAAATGTAAGAGGAGCTAAGCATTACAATAAAGGAGTCTGAGTCAGCAAGAAAAAAGGTAGCAAGAGAAAGATAAAATTTGTTACCATCGAAGATTCCTACATCTTTTTTTCTTATAATACAATAAACTGCCAGATTTGTTGAAGTGATTGAAAGTGCCGAGTTCTTGGCCTCAAAGTTATTGAACCCAAGTAAGACACCCACTGTCTTACCACAGTATTATTTTCCCCTGTGGATTAAGGGGAAAACACATGCACCTCAACATTCATTACACTTGGCAGAATAATTTCATTGTAATCTATGCCAGAATAGAATACAACATTCTCAATTAACATAAAAGTTAGCTCCATTCTGTTAAACATACATAACTAGGCAAAGTAAGCATGGTACCAAAAAATAGACACCACAAAGGGTACATACGATTTTAAATTTTAAGCACTGGTCTTCTTAATCTCATTTAGAAACACAGGATTACAAAGTACCATCTCAGCAATGAAGTCCAATCCTCTTAAGACGCACACAACTCTTCAATAGTCAATGAGTCTAAAAACTTCAGAAAACAGTGATGATATGAGAGAAAAGAGGCTTCATAGCACTTCTCTATAATCACAAGACAGCTAAAAGTCATCAGATTCCAGAAAATGAGCAGACTTTCTCTGTCCTGTAACAACTTCAGAACACCACAGGTCCAACAGACTTTGTGACCGGGGGAAAATGTCCCTCTGCCTATCAGTTCCCGTGGCACATAAGCAGGTAGTCTAAATGAACATCCTACAGGCACAGCCACATGGTACCTCAGGACTAAACAATCATGTACTGATATTTGAGAGAAGACTGAGGAAAGGTACAATAGCACAGAAGCCCATTTACATACCAGACAGAAAGCAATGTTCCTCAAGTAACTTGTGAAAACCTAGAAACAGTATTCGTTGCTCACAAATAAAGACACGGTGGAAATAAAACATTTGCCATACACCAGTTCAGTTAGAGGCTTTCAGCATTCTGTTCAAGCAAGAAGTGTACAGAATGCTACTGCCCCAAGCAACTTCTTTCCTTTCCAAAATCTCACTCCTGTGCATAATTCAGCAAAAAACTCACTTAATGAACAGTTATAATTTACACTATGAATTCTCCAAAGCTTTGGATATGTCCCCTTGTGTTTATGACCCCATCAGGCTATTTTTCTTTGGGTTAAATACAGGCAAGACCATCTAAGCCTCATAACAAACAGAAATTTGCACCTGCAAAAAGATGGTACTGGGGAAGACTTACTCTAGTAGACTGGCCCATCACCACAGTGCAGGGACCCTGCTGCTGGTCAAGGCACACGTGGTCCAGACAGCCATGCAACGTCGCTTCCTCCTCAACAGTACAGCCCCTTGAAGGAGAAATTGTCTGGCGCATTAACTTGCACAAGCAGGAGGAAATAAGGGGAAGGAAACAAAATATTTCAAACCAAGAAAACAAGATTGCAGATCATCATGTGGATTTATCAGTGTAGTTTTACAGCAATCCTAAACCCTGTGAACTACACTGGATTTGGGTTAAAAGTACCTATTACAAGATACTCTCCCCAACATNTAAATGTGTGCCAAAAAAAAAAAAAAAAAAAAAAAAAACAAAACACCATACCAAGCTCCAAAACACCAAAAGTACAGTACTTTTAGTACAATAGAAAAAGATCTTCAAGGACTACAATACACCTGGAAACTCTGAAAGAGAGAGTTAAAACTGATCCAAGATATCCACAATGACTGTATCATTATCAGCTTTCTCCTTTTCCAGAACAGTATAATTCAATTCTTTCCTCTAATTTTACAAGCTCAATCTTGACACAGTTTAGGTTCCCTGTTCATACTGGTTTCATTTCAAGAAGTCCCATAAGGTCACTCTCCTTGAGGCAAGCAGCCTTTCAATTTCCAGTCTGCAGAACCTTCTGTGAACACTGCAAATGTACATCTAGTTTCTAAAGTTTCTTTTTTTCCCCAACCATTTTAATTCTTCCAGTGTACTAAAAAAAATCATACCACTGCAAGCTTAGTTGTGCAAGGCTAAATGCACTAAAGTCTTAAGTTTTCTTTCTTATGAAGTTTCTCCCCAGTATCTTTGAAAAGGAGGAACAAGACCTGCAAGTATAACGTAAAGGAGGACACAGCAAGGTTTGTACCAGGATATGAGAAGATACCTGCCCCTACAATTAATCTCTGGCATTCCATCACTGCACCAAAAACAACAGATTCATCACCCATCAATAGACCAAAATATGCAGGCTCCACTCTTCCCATATCAGCTCTTAGATGAGAAGTCAGAGTTTAACAACATCACATATATTAGACTCCTTAGCACAGGCCTTCATATGCGGTTCTGCTAAATTTCACACTATTTATGTTAAGTCAAAGTTCACTGCATAAGGAAGACATGCAACAAAACAGTTTAGGCTTGAAGATCTTTAGGCTTTGTCCACACTTCTCTCAGCTTCCAACTATCTCAGCCACAAACTCATAATGGTTAAGTATATCTACTATCCTGCATGGCATGGATGAACGCATTTCAAGTTTGGTGGATAATTCTCCTTTGTGTCACCCATCTTCCTGCAAAGGTATCAAAATACAGCTTGAGAAATAACAGCCTTAGACAGAGCTCCTCCACAAGCCACTACCACCCAGGAAACAAGCTACCGAGCCACTGATTCAACAGGCACCTTTTCTTCAAAGCAGAAAATTGTACCAACAAATTGCTCAGGTTTGCAACCCAGCCAATTAAAAGCAGAAAGACAAGACACATGCAATTTCCTCCAAAAAACTGGTACACATTTGAATACCTCTGACTAACTGCAACAATCATTCACGAAGATTACCCCAGAACTATTGCACTACCCACAGTCCTGAATTCCAGCTTAAACTTCCTGGTTGTCTGTTTATGTTCCTCTGCCTTTGTAGTAAAGCAATTCTTTATCTCTGTCCCTCCTGCATATTTAACTTGAGGTAGATTTATGGAGGCAATCACAACTCCATGCAGGCTGAGATTTCACAGTGCTTTCAGCTGATCCAAGAGTGCACCCCTGCCATAAATTAGATATAAAATGGGTTTTTTTCTTCCCTTTGACAGCAGCACTACATGAAAAAAAAACAACACCGCCAAAACCCACAAAACCAAACCTACAGAGAAACAATAGTAGAGAAAACTGATACTGGTCCTTTCAGACATTGACAGCACAGCCTGAACTTGGCACAAAGCTTTCATGAAAATGCGGTGTCAGCCTCCCTTTTCCTAGGCTAAAGGGGCCTAGCTGTATGCACAGTCCCAGCAGAGAAACCAACATACTCAAATATCATAAAGGGAAATAATGGTGAGGAAAAAAAACCAAACACCAAAAAACCCCCACAAACATGAAATGACTAAAAGGGAAAGCCTAGAAAGACAGAATCAAAGTTTCAGCACACCCCTAGTATACCTGCTCCAGTACTGATCACACCTCACCAAGCCTGGCTAGAAGAAAAATTAGATGAGCATTTTTATCTGCTGCCTGATGAGTTTAGATCTACAAAGATTTGTGCATTTAAACTGAAAGTACAGAATAATCCGCAAGCTGTAGTTTTTATTACAATGTGTTTTAGAAGACGTGCAAAGCAGCCATTCTTCTCCCCCACAGTGAGAAACAAACTAAGCAGGACCAAGTTATACCCAAGAAAGCATCAGCACTTGTGGTTTTCATGAAGCAAACCTCTCAGCCCATTTTATATGGCAGTAATTGTCACCAGTCGCACTGTATGGTGAGCAGCCTCTTGCAGCCTGGGCAATCAGCACCTTTTAGGTTATCATGCATTTGTGAAAAGGAGGCATTTTGAGGGATGGCTGAGAGGTAAAGTGATTTGAGATGCCTAATTTTTCCAATGTGCTTCGCAGCTAAGAATCCTTCCTTTTCAGTGCTCCTGTAACCACCAAAGCCAGGACTTGCAGACAAGCACAGAATAACCAATTTCTCCTCTGAGACTAATAAGACATGTACATGGTTCACCAACAGCCCAGTAATTTGAATTTGTTTTTTGCTGTAATTTGAGTTTCACAATTTTCAATTCTTCAAATAAAAACAAAAGAGCACACAAAGAAACCAACCAACCAGGTTTCCTGGTCAAACAGTGGCTTTGTGGCCAACGTTTTAAGACTTTCTTCCCAGGTCCTTATCCCTGAAAAACTCATGCAGTCCACTCAATTTAATTAATGACTACATCCCACTGGAATTTGCATAAAGCACTTTTTTTATAAGTGAATCACACACTTATGGTACTTATCCCTGTGTCTGTACAAATAACACAGGAAATGGCACCACAGAGGTCAGCACCTTCTGCTTCTGCAGAGTTTAACCATTTTACTGCAGTATGAGAAGGAAGGGTAACACATGTCTTTTAATGGAGCACTGGAGATGAGGTTACAGCAAGAAAACCCAAGGAAACAGAAACTGGAAATTTCAATATATCACAGTTAAAAATTTTATAGCTTACATGCAATACTTTTAGCTTTACAAAGACCATATTTCACATTGCTCCTCCCTCCCATATGACTCTCTAATCTGATAACTCAACGGAAAAAAATGTTACACTATAACATTACTAAAGATGGTTGTCAGGGTCTTCAATGTGACCATTTTGAAAGAAAGTATCACCTCAAAGGAGTTTAACAACCTGTACATCTCACAACAGAGCTTGAGAATACTCACACGATTTCAGTACATTGGCTTGTTAGCAAGATTAGCTTAGGTAGTCAAGCCTGAAAAGTGCCATGGAGGTCAAATTCTAATTGCCATTCAATTTGTTTTGTTCCCCACCCCCTCCAGTGTTTTTTCTTTTCTCCCAATACAGAAGTGCACTGTAGTTACAGTTAAGGCATTAAGGTAGACAACGAACAACCTCTGCAGCTGTAAGAAGCAGTGTTACTGAAAACTGGTTATGTGAATAATCAAAAATACATACATACATATACACATGTATGTATATATCTTTGGCCTGCATGCTCCCTGCTTACTACGGAAATAATTTCCCTGCATCTAGGAGGAAAAATAAAAACAAACCCCATTTCAGTCAACTCTGAAA
>VWZG01004905.1:86209-112543 GCA_013396735.1 Grallaria varia | reverse complement strand
GTTCTCACTCTCTGGAATTTCTTCTGTGCAACAACCTCCAATTCCTAAATACGTTATCACAGTGGCGTTACTGTGATCTCTAATTGGCTCGGCCCTGGCCAGGAGCCTGATGTTCCTCCTGGGGCCAAGTGTCATTGGCTCCCATGGGACAGGGGAAGCTTCTAGCATTTTCTAACAGAAGCCATCTCTGCATCCGCCCCCCCAAAAAAAAAATTCAGCTACAGAAACCCAGGACAATATTGAAAGGCCAAAAGAAGGTCTCCTGCAGACTTCTCTTCTCCAGGATGAAGAACCCCAGCTGTTTTGGCTTTACTTCACAACCAACGTGTCCCAGCCCTCTGGCTCTTTTTGTGGCCTTCTTCTTGACTCATTGAAGAGGTCTAGGTCTTCTTTGTCCTGTGGTCCTGTGAACTAAAGGTAGTACTTCAGGTGGACTCTCCCAAGAAAGAAGTCAAGGGGGAAGATCACCTCCCTCACTCTACTGGCCATATTTTTTGTGCAGCCCAGGGTATGATTGTCTTTGCAGTCTGCAAGTGAATGTTGCCAGATTATGTGAATTTTTTCATCCATTAATATGCCCAAGTCCTTCTCTGTAGGTCTGCTGTCAATACCCAAGTCTGTATGGATACTGGAGGTTGCCCTGACACACTTGCAGGATCCTGACCTTGTTGAACTTAGTGAGGTTCACATGAGCCCATGCCTCAAGCTTTCCCTCTGGATGGCTTTCTTCTCTCCAGCAAATCAACCACACCACTCAGCTTGGTGTCCTGTGAAGACTTGATGAAGGTGTACTCCATCCCTTTGTCTGTGTCATTGATAAAGATATTAAATAGCACTGGTTGCAATATGCATCCTTGAGGAACACCATTCACTATTGCTTTTCACTTGGAGATTGAGCCGTTGGTTGTAACTCATTGGACATGACCAATTTTTGTTTAACTATCCATCAAACCCTTATCTCTCTAAAGTAGAGGCAATGGTATTCTAGAAGGTCAGCGTATCAGTAGACATGATTTGCCCTATGTGAAGCCATGGTGGCTGTCTCTAATCACCTCTCTGCCATCCATATGTTTCAGCGTAACTTTCAGGAGGATCTGTTCCATGGTCTTACTGGGCACTGAGGTGTGGCTGACCTGCCAGTAGTTCCCAGAGCCCTTTTTCTTACCCTTGTTAAAAATTGATTTGATATTCACTTTTAGCGAGTCACCAGAGACTGATTGCTATGACTTTTAAAGTATTGAGAGTGACTTAGGAGCTACCAAGTCCATCAGGGTTCTGGAATCCAAATATGATGCTTATTTTGCAAACTTAAATGGATTCATTCCAGATCCAAATGTTATAGTATATATTTGTAGTTTAGGCAGCCCAGCAGGTTTCTGGGGCTATTATTTACAGTAAGCAAAAATAATATTCAGTCTGTAGTGACATTAAGCAACCTAGCTGAGTATTTTCATTTTTTTCCTCATTAACAACAACTCCCAGAAAGAAAGGAAAAAAAGGACCTTTAAGTTGCACTGAATCATACATACATTATGAAAAGTATGTTTTAAGTTTTCGCTTTCTTCCTGTTTCTTCTGATTTTGACCATAAATTTATTCCTGCTTGTAAGTTTTATGCTACTGGTTTGGCTACATGAAGGTTTCGTAATCCTTTGCTTGAAATGCAGGATTTCTATTGCACTGAAAACTGTGCAAATTGAAACTAATGTCTTTTTTTACAGAAATAATACAAGATAACATCATCATCACTAGAGGTCCTGATCCTGAGATGTTTGTAAAGTGTTAGGGATTGACTGTATAGATTCTAAGATGTTTGTAAAGTGTTAGGGATTGACTGTATAGATTATTGCTCTGATCATTCAATTAGCTCTGAATGAATAAAACCCTATGTCTTAGTTTAGAGTACACTAAAATTGACCACGCCTTCTTTAAATTTAAAAAAAAATTTTAATTTGGAAAATGTGTAAAAGAAAGGATAACAGTTCTTAACTACTAAATAAATATATATATATATATNAGTGTGGACTCTCTCTCCTTTGTCCTCCGTCTGAAAGGCGCTGGCCCGGAGTGGACAGAGGGGTCCGGGGGCTCCACTGTCGGTGCCGTCGGTGCCTCAGGAAAGCTGTTGTAACTCCAAAGCGATGAAGATTGTCTGTCCCTCTGAAGCACAGGGCACACCGGGCTAGGAACGGGAGGCAGGGGAGAAGCCAAAACTGCAGGAGTTCCTCTGAGGTGCTTCCTTCCTCAAAAACTGCTGCCAAAGGAAGGAAAAAAACTTCCCCAAACCGAAAGAAAAAGAAACTCTCCTCCCCGTCAACCCCCTCCCCCAGCCGTCAGGTTGGAATTTGGGTGATTAGCCGAGCCTCTTTGTTTCGATAGCTGAGTCGGCGAGGGTGTCAGCTCCCAAACCGTTGGCAGGGAAAGAAAAATTTTGACTAATTCTAAAACTATAACACCCTGGCTCAGTGGTGCCAGTGTTGAACTGAGTCTAATTTAAAGGCTTGTGAAATGCAAGTGCAGTAGTTGAATTGAAATATAGTTAGACAGCTGTTGAATTATCAGGGATTTTGAAACAGCCTGAAAAGCTTCATGTGAATCCTCGCCTGGCAAGGAAGATGTAGACTGTATGTGGTCAGGAGTACGCCCAGTCTACTTGCCTCCCATTTATTTGACACGGGCACCTCCTGAGCCTGCCATCACCCTTCCTTGGCCAAAGGAAGAGCTGAGTCACCCCTCAGGCTCACACAGCTATACAGGTGACACATAGCCAGACTTTTCCCACCCAGCAGCCAGTTTCTGTGTTCAGTGTGAGGGTCCTACATCACCATGAGGCACAGTCACTGACGGCAGCAGTTTGATTCATTTCCCATCCAGCTGATTCTCTCGCTAATATTTCTCTCTTTTTTCCCTTTCTCCCTTTTCAGATTGAAATAAAATGTATATGGCCACTAAGTTGTCCCTAGGAAGTCTGTTTCAGACAGACATTTTGTACCTTTAACAGTGTTTATGTCTATACAGGTCTTTGAAGCTAAAGGGAAGAATAACATATGAATTGTCTCTATAAGATCCTGTCAACAATGGATAGTACGAATAACCTAACCAGTGCTCCAAACATGCTCATCACAACCATAAGCTCTTTTCTCCTCTTTTCAGTTGTTCTGAAATTGCTTAAATTGACACTACTATTGAGAAAAATCTTCCTGCAACATCAGGCTCAGTATTGTTGCTTTACTTTTTCTCAGTGTGGCTTTCTACTCCCAAATAAATATCTAGCGTAAAGGGTGGTGTTGCACAGTTATAAATGATTAAGAAAATGTATTATAAAGTTATTCATTTAATGAGATTTCAATATTAATGAGACATGTAGTTTTCCACTAGCAAATAAACAGAAATGAGACTGTTAAATGGTTTGCAGTAATAACAACACCTGGAAAAAATTAGCTGTAATGAAGGAAGGTGCCTGTTTTCAGTATGTAAATGAATACAAACAGCTCTGTATTTAGTAGAAGTCACTGGGGTCTTGATCCAGTGGAGGTAAATTATTTCTTTGATACTTGCAACAATTGAAGTTGAAAATGGCCCTTCATTTTTTTGGACTGTCATGTTCTGAGAGTCACACTATGCATCCAGCTTTGGACTTTGACGCCATTTTAGGAAGCATTAAAGGTATTCTTCACAACAGAATGTTAAAAAATAACTTTTGCTTCTCAATTTACATTTTTAAACTATTTTATATGTACATTTCTACGCTCTACACATAATCAGTTATTTCTTCTTTCTCATACTTCTTGGACACAAAGGAATCTGCCAGTGGTGGAAAAGTGGCACAGCACAGAACTGCCTAATTAAAGATATTTTTCCTCATGTGTTGGGTTTAAAATTCATTGCATTAAAATTTGAGAACTATATGAAATTTAAAAGGTTAACATTTGTATTAATTCACATTCTGTAGTGCAGTTTTATATCATGAACAAATGTTTTGCATTATAAGGGAGGTTCAATTTTCCCCTGAATTAGCAGTGTCTGAGAAAGCTGGGAATATGGAATGTTTGTTGCTTCTTCTTTTCTCTTGTTTGCTGTTGATACTATTCTTCGATCTTATAAAGTTCTTAAGGGGTTTAGTAAATGCAAAAAAAGAGCCCAGACCTCAAACAGTAATCAAAAATTCCGTTACAGGCATTATCTTGGGAACAATCCCACAGTTTTGTTTCTGAATTTTGCCGTTAACCACAACAGACTGTAGTTAAATACCCAAGATCATACTAAGCATTGACTAATGAAGTGACCTGATGTCCTCAGCTCTTACATAGTCACTTATACCTTTGGGCATGCCCCTCAACTCTGGCTGGCTCTAATGATGAAATGTGAGAGGTGGTGTTTAATTTTGTATGCAAAAAAGTTGAAATTATTGAATAGTTGGAAGTAATTAATTTTAAATGCTGTCAAATAAGCATCAAGTTTAAAATTCTGTTTCAACGAAGGGTTGCAATCTCAACCATTTTTGCTGCCCCTCTGTGTAACCTTGAAATTTATGGTTGAAGAAAAGCTAAGAAGCATTACTGATCATTAGAACTGTAGCTGGACGATGAAAGAAAGTAGTTCTAGTGGGAAGAGCTGGGAATGGATTGTTTTTATGATTGGGTAAGGTCCACGTTAGACAGTAATTTTAGTTGCTTCCTGGACCAAAAACTGGTTCTTGACATTTTAACCACAAAATACAGAAGGCAAAAATGTAAATGTGCAGAAATCTTTTTGAGGACAGAGGTGAGTGGGAGGAAATCTGTTAATGAAATCAAAGCAATATGATTAAAATGTATAATCACATAACATTTAATAGTTTTTTTGTGGTGGGTTGAGGTAACTGAGTACATTTTAGTGCAATGTTGAAACAGAAAAATATCTGTTCTTCCAGGAAAGAACAGGGAAAAAAAAAACGAGAAAAAAGATGGCTTTCTGTTTTTGAGGTTGCCTGACAAAACACACAGCAATGGAATACAAAAGACCTCTTTCTAATTCAATTACGAACTGTGTAAGAGTTTAAACTGCACCAGCTGGTCTTACGAAGCTACCATATTCCTTGGAGACATGTTCCTTGGATTCTCATAAGAATCTTCCTAGACCAGCTCACTTTGAGTCGTTGTTCTGAAATACCAAGATGTATAGCTAAACATCTCAGGCTTCATTAAACAATAACTAAAGTGAAGCCCAGCACATGGTGTTTGACTATGCCTGTGTTTAACTTGTATTAATTTATATTTAGTAGCATCTATCTCCCTGTTTCTATTCTGTTCTCTGTTGCTTTAGGCTGTCACATCCTGGAGCAGACCCAGCTTTATAGACAACCCCAACCCCTTGTTTAATGGGGATTGGAATCACGGGGTAGTTCTGTAGAGTACTGCTACACATTTTAATTAATAAGTTCAGTGTTGATCCTGGAAATACTTGTGAGAACTTCTTGTTGTGGCTGATGTTTCTCAATACATCCCTGAATCAGGTCAGCAGGGGAAAAAGTAAGGCATGGGAGCTTTTTCAGGCTTAAAAGTATCTGAAATAATTTGAGTAATAGTCTTAAACTTGCACCAGAAAAGTTAATTACTTCTGCAGTTAGTCACATGAGCTTGCCTTTAGATTATTTTGAAGTAGACTGCCAGCTGTGCATTAGGAACATGTCAAACACTGAATGACAAACTCTCAGCAAAAGCCAGGGCAATATATGTCCCTTTCTTTTTTGTGTGGAAAGTTCATGTGGTTTTATATGTCGTTGTTTTGCTTCACTGGTCAACAGCACACCAGCTAAAAATATCTGTTTCTTTGAAAACATATGATGTTTATGTATTCTTTAAAAAATTTCAGTTGTGCTAATCCTAAATGGTTTTTTCTGTTTTAGTTTCCAAAATACTGTTTTTAATAGTTTGGGGGGTTTTTTGTATAAGCAAAGTCATTGATCTTTCTTTCACAGACATAATGATTTTCATTTGTTTAAGTGAAGATTCCTGTAACATTTAAGTGTTTGATTAAGGAACACTTGGTATTAAGTAACTCTGTATCAGACTGTATGGTTTTATAGCACTGGATCCTGTGTCTTTCCAAGGGTATTCCACAAGTATATAAGGAAAAAATTTCTGTTTAGTAAAGTAGGTATGTCATCCCTGGTTTTTTTCCTTTTCTAATGCTGAATTCAGAGATTAATGTGTTGATTAATATCAGATATATTCTGTCACATCAAAATAATAATGCAAGTTTGCTTTAATCAAGCCTAGGTTAGAGAAATGAGCCTGTTGTCTGATATGTGTATGTACATACATCCAGCTGTGAAATCAGATCTCTACAGTGCAAATATTCTGCATTGTGTTTACATACTGGTTTGTGAAAGCTTGAATTCTAATGTTTAAGCATGATGTATATTGCAGTGCAGTCACCATAACAGATGCACAGGTGAGCAGAGTGAGACCCCTGAAGTTTACTATGAAACCTAGATGTATCCTGACCTTCAGGCTATCATGCATTGTGTTGCATTGCATTTGTGACATGAATAATGGTAATCTGCAGAAAAGAGAAATCTGAGGTGGGAAGATGCTTTGCTGTACTTTTGAATGTCTTTTTCATATGCCTCAAGGTGTGACACAAAAGCAAGCAGGTTCCATCTGCTTTTTTCATGCAACCTGAGAAGACCATTAGACTGCCAGAAGTACCCCTGGCTGGTAGATTTAGTTAGCATCCATGAGATTCAGACCTCTTGAAAGTCTTACTTCTATACTTTTTTCCATTTTTTTACAGTATTCTGTAACTTCTCTCAAGACCATCCCAGAATTATGTAGAAGGTGTGATTCACAAATCGAAGACAGATCAGGTATGATGCCCAATTCTTTCCGCCCATCATTTTCTAGGCTTTTTTCTAATCATGTACAACTTGGCAGTAATAGCTTCTTGGCAGTGTCTCGTTGTTTTGTTTTTTCTCATTTCTGTACAGCTTTCTGGAAACATGACTTACTTTTTTTTTTTTTTTTTTTTTTTCCCCCTAACAGATGTTAGTTCACTAGAAGGAAAAAAAGTTCCAAAAAAGGATTTGGCTGTATACAGATAAATGTAGGGCTTCATCTCAGCAGCTCCAAACCACAGTATATGCAACAATTTACTTGAAAACCCAAGAAACCATTGGTGACAAGATGTAATAATGTAGGCGCCAATGAAAAAATGTTGGATATATTTGCTACCCATATGGTCATGACCAGTTTGAGGGATGATGTTTTGCCAGAGTCTGAAACTATCAAGGATGCTACATGATAGAATCTGCTCTAAGGCATACTGTAACAGTTAAGATTAAAGCTGAGTTTTTTAGTTTAATAGTGTAAACTAAATGAAGAATCATGGCGTATAGATGAGAACCAGCTGGAGACCTTGTCCCTGCCCCCCTGACAAAAAGTGTATTTAGTGTTGTTTTTCAGTCTGTAAATCAGATTAATCTGCTTTTATTTTTCTCTTCCTGATGGAGGAGAAATGAATTGGTGAGAGGAGCATTTTTGTTGAGCTATGAAAAGTTTATTGTGCTTTCTGGTGTTTTAATGAACTTTATGAATGTTGTTTCATCAAGTACTTTCATAAAAGCAATGCGAGACCTGAAATTCATGGGATGAATCGGAGGCTTTGAGAACTGTGCTGTATTTTGGCAACTTTTATTTCTATATTTCCTTACAGACTGTTTTAAATTTCTGATGTGTAACTAGGTCAAAACTTTCTGATAGCTGTTTCTGACAGAGTCATTAAAGGCCAGCTCATCACTTGCCACTGTTCTTGGCAATAAGGGGAAGCTAAGGTCTCCTTACCATGCTTGCTTGTCACATTACTGCCCATACAGGGTGCAATAGTGATTGCACATATATTACTTATTGCAAGCAAAAGCAGCAAAAAAGTGTAAAGGGAGAAGACCCCTGATTCACACCCCTCAATTTGCCCTATCTCGCTCTAACCCAATCTTCCCCCATCCTCACCTCCATATTCCCTCACTCTTTACATCCTTCCCCATTGCACCTTTGTGTCATTCCCTTGCCTCACCCCTGTCCCTTTTCTTCTCGTCTTACTACCTTCATGCTAGTTCTTTCCCCGTTCTTCATCCCTTGCATCCCCCATCTTCCCCTTTTGTCCCTTCTCCTTCCTCCTTCTTCCCCCCTCTTTCCCTTTCTCTTACTCATTCTTCTCCCCATTCTCCTTTTCTCACACCGTTTCTCCACACAATTCTTCCCCATTCTTCTGTCATTCCTCCTACCTTCTCTCCTCCTTTCTTCTTTTTCACCCCATCTTCCCTCTTCTGCTCCTCATTCTTCCCTGCCATTCTCCTTAATATTCATCCCCTCATTCTTCCCTACATTGCTCCCACCATTCTCCCCCCCATTCCTCCTCCCACTCTTCTTTCCCCTTTCTCCCCACCGTTGTCTGTCATTCTGCCCACTGTTTTGCCACCTATTCTCCCTTCCATTCCTCTCCACTGTTCTTCATCCCAATTCTCCTCAATGTTCACTCCACCATTGTCCCCCCATTTTCCCAGAGCTTACTTTTCCTTCCCACACATTCTTCCTTCCCCAGTCTTTCCCGCCATTCTTCCCCACCTTTTCTCTCTTTTTCCTATTAGTCATTCCCCCAATGTTTCCCCCAAGTATTTTCCAGTATTCTTCCTACCATTGTCATAGGCCTTTCTTTACCCTGTTCTCTCACCATTCTCCTCCTCATCATTTAATGCCCCTCATTGTCACCCCCTTAATTCCCCATCCAGAATTCTCACCATTCTCCCTCATCTCTTCCATGTCTCCCTCCTCTCCATTTTCTCACTTCTGACATTTCATCATCTCCCTGCCTATCAGTATAAGCAGCTGATCATGTGACAGCAGAGCACTGCCTAATCGTGTCATACAAAAGAATTAAAGCCATTCTTTCACTCAGCTGCTCCAAGTGCAAGGTGAACCAGAGAAACAGAGCAAGAATAGGCCCTAAGAAAAATTACACTGGGTGGTCTGTTCATGCGAACTGCTCAGCCACAGTGGTAGCATCAGTATCTTCAGAAAGAGGTATATATTATTTTAAAAATTCAGATAATAGTCATAAAGTAAAATGCAGACGAATAGCAAGCATGAAGTATGGATTATGAGCTCTGTTAGATTGTGGGCTTCTGAAACTTACTGTGTAGTTCTGTTGTTCAATGGTTGCCTCTGCAGTTGGACATTTTTTAATTATGATTTTAATTACATCTGCATTCATCTATTTCCTTGAAAAGGGGTTGACAAAAGCAAATACAGGCATTGCTGGAAGAGAGCAGTAACTCTGGGGAGTCTGCCAGTGGAAGTTAATTCATAGCTTGGTTATAAGTTTTGAGTAAAAAAGAGCTCTTTAGCAGTGAAAATATTATCAGCAACGCTAAAACAGTACTAAAATCTGGTTTTTTCTCTCCACTTATCACTTATGAGCTTTGGGGAATAGGAAATAGTACTAAAATCCTTTTATTTTTACTTTACTTAGTCCCTGACTAATCATATAGTGCTGGACAGGAGGATATCACTTTACATATCTGTACAGACTTCAGTATCTGATGCATCTTGAAATATCAAGAGCTGCATCAGTCACCATTGTGTAAGGCCCCATCTGATGACTTTTCATAGTTGCTTTTGATGCAGTTTCTTGCCTTCCTCATATTGTAGACAATGAAAATGAAGTGCCAAGCTATTGTTGCTACGTACTACTTTTCATGAAGATAGATTGTATCATAAATCTTTAGTATGTATGGCATTTATGCTACTTTATATCTGTATTCCATTGTTAATTCAAGTAGTTAAACATAGGAAAACTGAGAAGTTTTACAAAGAGCTTTCTACTTCATACTGTCTCCTGCTCAGTTAGTGGTTGCATTTCTCCTTTAAAGCAGAGGAGTATGGAAGTAGAACTGTCCAAGAATTATTTTTTTAGAAGAATTAAAAGTTAAACATAAGTTGACCACAGATTAGATATGTCAGGACCATCATAGTCTAAAAAACAATTCTCTGTCAGCTTTGTCTCAGAAAAATTCTTAGTTCACTAAGATAGTTAAGACAAAATTATAGAGAAAATGAGAGTCAACTGTATGTGTAGGAAACAATTTTCACTGGCAGGATTGAGGGAACAGTTTTAAACCATTCCTCATTGTGGATTTACATTTTTTACTTACACGGCTAATAATATGAAGTTTTATTATTCTTTGTTTGCAGATAAGTCTGGTAAATAGCTCTATAAATCCCATTTTCTTTTCCCGTTTCATGTAAACATTGAATAATAAGTTAGTAACATATCAAAGTGTTTGGTTACATTGTTTTCAAATTACTCCAAGCACTTTTAATCCTAGGCAAATATCAGTGTTTATGAGTCAGTATGCTTTCTCAAACATTTCACATGTCTTTCAACAGATTTCTGATGTTTTTTAACTATTTTTGCCTGTCCAAAATCTTTTCTCAAAATTGCTTGTTCTTTTGAAAAAGAAGGTACTAGAGTCTGAGAAAGGTTTTCCTAATGTGTAGTTTTTCCTCCTTGAACTCCCGTTGTCACCTCCCTTTACTGAATAGCACTGGCCAGTGATCTGTATTGGTGAGGAAGTCCTGTGGTTCCTCCCTCACCCTTTTGCAAGATGTGCATGAAGGTCATGGAGTCAGAACAGTCTCAGTCCTGACTCAGAATCATGGAGTATTCTGAGTTGGAAGATGCCAACAAGGATCATTAAAGTCCAGCTCCTGGCCCTGCCCAGGACAACCCCAAGAATCACATCATGTGTCTGAGAGCATTGTCCAAACAGTTCTTGGATTCTGGCAGGATTGTTCCAGTGCCCAACAGCTTCTGGGTGAAGAACTTTTTTCTAATATCCAGCCTAAATCTCCCCTGACACAAAAGGCCTTTTGGGGCATTCCCTCTGGTTCTGTCACTGGTCAGCACAGAGAAGAGATCAGTGTCTGTCCCTCCATTTCCCTTCACAAGGAAGTTGTAACTGCAATGACATCTCCCCTCAGTCTCCTCTTCTCCAGGCTCAACACACCAAGTGACCTCAGCTCTCCTCATGTGGCTTCCCCTGGAGGACCTTCACCATCTTCGTTGCCCTCCTTTGGACACATTTTAATAGCTTAGTATCTTTCTTATACTGTGGTGCCCAAAACTGCAGAGAAGTGAGGCCGCCCCAGTGCAGAGCAGAGCAGGACAATCCCCTCCCTCGATTGGCTGGCAATGCTTTGCCTGATGCCCCGCCGAACACAGTTGGCCCTCCTGACTGCCAGGGCTCTGCTGACTCAGATTCAGCTTGCCCTTAATCAGGACCCCCAGGTCCCTTTCCATGGCACTGCTTTCCAGTATCTCCTTCCCCAGTCTGTATAAACATCAAGGGCTGCCCCTTCCCAGATGCAGAATCTGGCACTTTCCCTTGTTGAACTTCACATGGTTGGTGGTTGCCCACTCCTCTGATTTGTTGAGGTCTCTCTGCAGGGCCTCTCTGTCCTCAGGGGAGTCAACAGCTCCTTCCAGTTTTGCGTCATCTGCAAACTTACTTAGTATCCCTTCAAGTCCAGTATCTACGTCATTTATGACTCCTCAGTGTCCTTCCTGGATTTAGGGAATTCTGACTCAGAAAAATGCCAAGGGGTACTTGAAGGCAAAGTGTGGGTGCCAGTACCCCAGATTACAAGGTGAAAGATATATGAGATTGGCAAAAAAGAACAGGGCAAATCATGGTTTATCTGTAGTAAAGGATGATTAACGGTAATTGTGTTCTCTACGCTCATGTTTCAACAGAATAATCTTTGTATCTACCATAATAACCACTAAGGTGGACATTAGCTCAGTTGGTTAGAGCAAGATTGTGGGTTTAAGCCCTGTACAGGCCTTTCACTTTAAAGTCGAACTCAGTGATTCCTGTGGATCCTTTCCAACTCAGAATATTCTGTCATTCTGTGATTGTTCATCTTCAAAGAAAGAAAATAAAATAACATAGTTTAAAAATGGATCTAGCAGGCTCATTTTTCTGAAATGAAGTGTTAGCCAGTGTGTCCATTGATTTCTGGCATTGTTTAATGTAAATTGATGAACTGAAAGAGAAATGAGTCCTTTCTGCTTTTGTTATTAAGCATGAAATTCATTGCATTCTTTCCGGGCAAATTTTTTAAGGTCACTTGAGCAAATGGCTCAAGGCATCTTTGTTCAGTGAGCTTCACTGAGCCATGTCATTGCTGAAGTATATTCTGTCATCTGTGACAGCTTTTGGTAGCCGTCAAATGGGTGTTTCAACTGAAGGCAATATACTACTCTAGATATTTATTCACAGAATGATGGAAACAAATTCACCTGAAATGTTCTGCAGTTGTCCTTCTGCATTACTTCATTCCCAAAGTAGCTGCCATTCACATAAGGAACATAAAATTGCAGACAATTTCTGTCTCGAACTCTTGGTAGTTTTTTAGTTCTATGAGAAAATAAAGTAACATTTGATTTGGAGGCAATGTTACATGGCATCAATTTCACAGCCTATTGTGCTCCAAATATCTCCCTGGTAAATATATCTGAAACCGTACAATATTGACTGGATCATTCGTTGGTAGAATACTGAAGAATTTTCTCTTACAGTAAAACAGCCCTTGTGCTAGCTACATATAAACTTTTTTCTAACTCATTTTCACATTCTCCCTCCTCCTGTTTTACACATTTTGTGCCAGAATGACCTCTTCTGGGTTTTCATTAGGACTTCGCTTGCTCTCTTCCTGTTACATCTATAGATCAGTCTGGACAAAAGTAAAACCTATTTATTAATGTCATAATTTTCTTTGCATGGTCTATATTCTCTACTTTAGAACGACAGCTTTTGTATTGTTCTTCCTCAAGCAAAGATAAGAGAAATTATTCATTCACTGAGGCTCATATTAATGTTTGAATTACCTGGAAAAGATACATTGTTATTTAAAAGCATTAATTATTATTTACCCTGTATACCCTTTCTTTTTTCTTTAGAGTAATTTCAAATTCCACCTAAATGGGAACAAATCCTCTCTGTTCTCATCTATGTAGAATTGTTCTTTAATCCAGGTTCTCATGCTATAGAGGTTACATTAAAGAAATCTAATATGTATTCTTGGTACAAGTTATTGATATATTAAAACTGTAAAACAGTGCCACCTTCAGTTAAAGTTGTTAAATATGAATTCAGTTATGTTAATAAAACAGTAAATAGATATTCAGAATTGGTTGTGATTATTCATGGATTTGAGACGTCCCTTCCTCTATCACTTGGTGCCCAAGTACTGCTGCCAGTGTGGGAGAAACATTTGTGTTAACAACAATGAGGAGTTTTCTGAAAGCTTTCCTAGTGTAGTCAACACGTCAGTCTGTATTCAAAGTCAGAATTACAGTGCTTTAAATGGACTTGGAATTAATACAAGTCTTAATTGATTCAAGAGTCATATCTCAGGGCAGAAACTCAGGCATTTCTTTTAGATCACAGTAAACCTCCAAATATGAAAATTTGTATAGACTTGCTGCAGGCCCCCTCCTGATATTACATGAGCAAAATGTTGAAATGCTGATTTAAAAAAATGTGGTCAGTTGTCAATGCTATTTCCAGACTTTCTTAACTAAAACCTTGCTAGTGTTATTTTTATTATACTCAACACAATTTAAAGTGTTGTTTGGCATTAGATTGTAAGTATCACAGAAACTGGCTGTAACACAACTGGGTGAAGTTTCACCTGTGCATGAAGTAGACATGATGGTTGGAGAAAACCCAAATAGTTACCCTATATTGCTACAGACACTTATATTCCAGATAAAACCCCCCTTCCACCTCCTCATACTCTAGACATAGAGATGATGTTGAAAAATACTCTGAAATCAACAGATGTCTCCAACTGGAAATGCTGTAAGGATCTTCTTTTAGAAAGTCCAAGGTCAATTTTGAATAGAATCAGATAAAGCAATTAATTTGCAAGAGACACTGCTTCCTAATTGCCCCTTTTTCTGTTTATTTGTCCCCAGTAGTTGTAGGACATCTATAAGTAAATAAATAAATAAATAAAACTATAAACCTACAGGCCTCTTGATTCACATGTTGCATTTCTCTTCTCAAGAAGAACCTAGAGCACTATGTTCCATGGTGAAGAAGTACTGCAAATTTGAACTTCAGAGATTTTCATCAGATAGAGTTTCTTTTGTGCCAAGAAAATGCTTTGGCAACTCAGGTCTGTTAGGCAGCATGACACTTCTTTACTGATATGATTGAATTCTGCAGTTCTTATGTTCCTCTCTCTTTTTTCTTCAACAACACAATGATGGGATTATCCAAATCTCTTATATTATTGAATGAAAGTTAAGGAAATAATTTTGACAACATAGTTAGGGAAAAAATGTTGTTGTCACCTTTTAGGAGTATACCAGAGTTATTTGTCAGATTCTGGAATAAGCTACCTGCTCCACATTTTACTCTCCTCCCTTAAACTCAGACCATCTTTTACTGTTGTTTAAAACAGAATCAAACAGTGTTGATTTGACTCAGACTTTTATGGTCCCTGCCTGAGCTCATAAGTATGAAAAGATGAGCAAGAAGCTTTTCCTCTGGAGCAGCTGTTTAAGATTGCTCACATAATTCCTGCTGTGCTGGTGCTTTGGAGGCCATAGGCAACACTTGTTTTTGCTTCTTCAGGGAACAATCATATGAAAGCAGAATGAAAGGGATTTGAGCCATGCCCTGGTCCACTCTGACCTGTGGTTTGAGTGTGGTGTAGAGGGAAGCCATGCTGTAAGTTCCTAAGGACTGATGCAGCCTTTGCAGTGCCCAAGTAGTAAATATCACAAAGAAATACTGTCTACCAGTCTTTCTTTGTTTCTTACTGCTCTATGGTTCAATGCTCTATTCTAATCCTTTATTAAAGGCAGTGTAAATCCATCATCTCAGTTAAGTGAAGAGTATGTTTTTAAGACAGTAAAAATATTGCTAACCTTTCTTGGTGTTCCAGTTTGTTTTTTCAAAAAGCACTCTTTCTAGAGATGTTGCGAAGAAAAACAATGAAAAATGGTAGAACCTTACTCTGCTCTAACTTTGACGAAAGGAAAAAGAAATATATGACTTCACAATGATCCGAGACAGATTTGTAACAAAAATCACTGCTTTTTTGCAGTGTCCTATTTTACAATTTTGTCATCAGTAGTTTATGTAAATACAAGTTGTTAAAAAGTAGAGAAAGTGAAGCAACAAAATAAATGTAAGCTTACATAAAGTGACGACAAACAAAATGTTGATGCCTTTTCCTCTGTCTAGACCCCTGTGTTGAAAGCAGTGTTTTCATAAAACTCAGACAGAATTCATTTCCATACTGAGTGCTTAATAGTTCCTGTCAGAACAAAACAGCTGGAAAACATATGGTATCCATTTCCCTGTATCACTTGGAAAAAATTTCACATGTAAATAAAACCAACATAAAAGTGTAGGCCTTTGAACCTAAGATCTTATACAATACATAAATAAGTCAGTACAGTGCATTCTTTGTATTGGCCCACTAAGTTACATGCCTTTTGATTATTATTATTTTTATTTCTTCTTCGGAAATGTTTTCTTAAGAACTTCCAAAAGTATTAATGTAATTTTCAGACATCGCTATTTACTAAGACATACTAATCTTTCACTTCTGATATTAATGTTATACTGAAAGTGTATATATCTGTTTCTTAGGAAGGTGTTCATGGCAGATTGTGTGTTTTGACCACAAATTAGATCCCACTGATATGCAGTTAGCACATGTTATAAATCTGCTTTCTTTAAACAGTATTCATGACTTTCAGAATGCATTAACTCTTAGTGTACATTGAAAGGGCCATAGTGAGATTTTACTGCTGTCCCTCAACTGAAAATAAAAAAAAAAGAAAGAAAACTCTTTCCCAGAGTTCCACTGATTGTGGAGATCATAACTATCACCAGCTGCGACTGTGTGAAAGAGTGCAAGTTAATCAGCAGGATTAAGAGTTCAGTTGATTTGAGCTCCCTTCCTTCTCTCAAGTCAGATTCACTATCCTGCAGTGCACTGAAATAATTGTCTGGAAGGTCCAGAGTTATAGTGGGATGGTGTGTGGGTGTGTGTGTGTGCATACAGGTTATACATATAAGGGATGGAAAATTTGACAGAGAAGCCCAATCTAGAGAGGAGAAGTGGAAAAGGAAACACCATACATAAACAAGTAGGCTTAACTTTTAGATCAGAGAATGATGAAATTGTTTATGTTGGCAGTGTCCACTTGAGATCATCTAGTTCAATGCTTAAGCAGGGCCAGCTAGAGCAGGTTAAGCCCAGGAAACCCAGAATTGTGTCCAGTTGAATTTTCAGTATCTCTAAGGATGGAGACTTCACAAAGTGTCTGGGAACCTGTGCCAGCATTTGACTAGCCTCACAGTAAAAAAGTGGGGTTTTGTATTCAGATAGAATTTCATGTTTTACTTTGTGCCCATCGCCTCTTGTCCTGTCTGTGGGCACCATGGAGAAAGACCTTGTTCTTGCTTCTTAATGATGAGATTCCTCCTAGCCCTTGTCTTCTCCAAGCTGAACAATCCTAACTCAGTTGCTGTTCATATGAATTTCCAGTTCTTATATGACAAATACGTCTTCCAGAGAAAACAGGCCTTAAAAATTCAATTTTTGTTACTGTTGTTAAATCCAATAAGTTTTTTCCTAACTCTGTTGTTGCCCTCCCAAAAAATGATCCTTCTCTTATGATGCATCTCCATGCAGGGCAGAGTGCAAACTAGTATAGTTGGACAGGACCGCTGTAAATGCCATTGGACTATTAGTCACAGGATGGGTTAAGGTTAGAAGAGACTACAGTGGGTCATCTGATCCAACCTGCCTGCTCAAGCAGCGTCATCCTAGGGTATTGCACAGAATTGTGTCCAGATGATTCTTGAATATCTCCAGTGAGGGAGACTTTACAGCCTCTCTGGGCAGTGTGTTCCCGTGTACAGTCACCCCACAGCAAAGGAGTTCTTCCTCCTATTCAGGTGGAACTTCGTTTCTGCCCATTGTCTGTTGTCCTATTGCTTGGCACCACTGAGAAGAGCCTGACTCCATCCTCTTGACACTCTCCCTGCAGATCCTTACATACATTGATAAAGTCCCCTTTCATTCATCAGTTCTTGAGGCTGAACAGTCCCACCTTCCTCAGCCTTTCCTTCTAGGACAGATGCTCCAGTCCTTTAATCATCTTTGTTGCTCTCCACTGAACCCGCTCCAGGGTCTCCATGTCTCTCTTGTACTAAGGAGCCCAGAAGTGGACACAGCACTCCAGGTAAGGCCTCACCAGGGCTGAATAGAGGGGCAGGATCATCTCCCTTGACTTGCTGGCAGTGCTCTTCCTAATGCAGCCCAGGATACCATTGGCCTGCTTGGCCACAAGCACACATGGCTGGCTCATGGACTGTTTGTGGTTGTGGTCCTCCATTACTTGATTAGAACTACTTTATTTGTAATTATTACAATGTATGTCCTCATTGAAGAAAGTTTCCTTTTTGGAGTGTTAAATTCTTCAGCTCTTTTGATAGAGATGCCATTAAATCTGCCTAGGTGTGAATGTGGCATGTTATCTTCTTTCCTGTGTTTGGCCAGCTATATCTTTAAAGCATGCTGTATTGTGTCACCTGTCAGGTAGCAATCACTTCCAAATCAAATTCTTTTATTTTTCAAGTTTCCAGCAGCAGCTGGAACTGTGGAGTGTCAACTCTTCTCGGAAATGCACAGAAACCAACAGGAATTGCAGATGTATGCAATAAATTCAGACCAGTGAAGAGGGTTTCCCCATTAAAGCATCAGCCAGAAAGCTCTGAGAACAATGAAAGTGATGACCAGAAGAACCAGAAGGGAGAATACCAGAAAGGCAGTGATTCTCACTCTGCACCTCCAAATGATGACCAGAGTCCAGGAGAAGGAGAAGGAGAAAGCCTTAAAAGCAAAACCATTGAACCAGCTGTTCTGCTTGGGGAGCTGGAGCACTATGACCTGGATATGGATGAAATTTTGGATGTGCCTTATATTAAATCAAGCCAGCAACTTGTTCCTTTTACAAAAGTAGCCCCTGAGAAAAAACTTTTGGGTGTGTGTTCAACAGTGAATGGTCTTAGTGGCAAGAACTGCTCTGCAGGGAACACAGAGAGCTCGCCTGCTGGCGGGACACAGTTCTGTGTGCTGTCTCCTGTGAAAGGCTCACAGCTGAGAAAAACACAGCCCATTGTCCTTGATCAGCACACGCATTCAGCAGAAGAATTAGAGCTTTCCCAGCCTGTAGTTAAGTGCAGCTCAGTCCATGAATCTGAAGCCCAAGGCAAGGGCTTCCTCAGCAGGACATTTGTTGATCCTCATGCCCACAAAACTGAGAAGACTATGCCAAACTGCCACCGGAGGACGTTCCACCTGCAGTCAGCAATGGCAGAAAGCAAGCAGCTGGAGGAACTGAGTATGAATTGGAACAATGTAGGGGCCCCAGAAGAGAGGAGTGAAGAAGTGAAAAAAATTAAGAGCATCTTAAACATTGTAAAGGAAGGCCAAATATCTTTACTGGTAAGTATCATCTTTTTCATAAAAAATGTAAAATAAAAATTATCTGTGATGTGGTTTATTAAGCTGTCTAAACTCATAAAGTGAATATTTTGAACCACTGACCTTTATCTTTTACACTCCTTAGAAATTGAGCATATGGGCTTCCCAATGGAAAATCTTCATATTTAAATAAGATATGTAGCAAACCCAAGATACTAGTTTCATATTAATGTGACCAAGATTGCTATTTTATGCAGTACACTGAAATCACATAAAAATCAGATATTTTAACTAGTGAATCACTAAAATATCAAATTTAAATCCTAGTCGAGTTTTGTTTTCACAACATTTGTGGGTCACTTTGTTCAATTATTGCTGATTTACCTCGGTTGTTATTTCGAGGTTGGTGATGGGAACAGAGGGGTTTCTGTTGTATTCTGATTATTATTCAGGAGTGTTTATACTGTATTGTTGCAGCAGCATTCTCAGGCAGGAGCTTTCTCTAAAGCCTCATTGGCCTCTGACCTATATGAAGTTTTTTCAGCAAATTCTAGCATTGCGATCAGGCACTGTCAATGATGGTTTCCAAAGTAACTGTTTGCAAGTCAGCACAATAGTGCAGCGCATGTGATCTCCACACAGAACAGCTGGTGGAGGCACAGTGTATGTATAAGAACTGTTTTTGTTACATTTTTGTTTAGCTTCTCTGTTTATCAGTCTAGCTCAAGCACAAAGGCATGCTATTAACACAGAAGCAAGAACAAGGGAAGATATTCAGAACTAGACAGAGGCAGAAGAGACTATTAGATCGCTCATTAAGAAATAAAAACAAGTTAAATTCACTCTGAAATAGGAATTGGGGGTGAAAAAAACCCAGATATCATCATAAGTAGGTAGATGGAAAGAAAATACAAATTTTTTCCAAACCTCTGAATGAAGTAGACTTATCAAACACTACTCTAGGAAGTCTGCACAACTCTAGGAACTTAATCATTGCTGCTCCTTAACTCTGTCTTCCATCTTCTGTTTTCTTTTTGGAGTTTCTCCATCCAATTGTGTTCTCTCTAAATTAGAATGGGGCAAAATAATGTATTATATCATGGTTGTGTAGAACTTTGGGTAAATATTGCAACTATTATTTTCATGGAAACAGGTTATCACATGAAAATCTTCTGTCATGTGTTTTAACTACATTTTAAATTGTGCTTAGCTTAAGCTACCATTTTTGTGGTACGAGCAAAATTAATCAGGAAAGTTTTTCAGAAATCATGGGTGTTTTCTGTTCAGTTACTCATCAGAATAATGCAAAAAAAATAAAAAAAAAAAAAAATAAATTATTAAAGTGTGGATATTTTTGCAGCTACCTCATTGACCAAACTAGTGCAAAAACTTAAAGCCATTCAAGATCTTTGTCTGTTGTATGACAATTGCATGAGAAGGAGAGAAACTACAGTCAATCAAGCCAGTGAGCATCCCACCTCTCTGCCAGGTTCTGTATAGTGAAGTGGATTTTGATTTACAAAAGAACTTGTCTATAGGGAAACCTCTTTGTATTTGGCTTGTGTATAGGACTGTGACGATAAATGTATCATTTTATCCTTAGTTGTAACTAACATACTGCTTTTTTTTAACAGCCTCATTTAGCAGCAGATAATCTGGATAAGATCCATGATGAATGTGACAACAATCTGTTGCATGTGGCAGCATCAAAGGGACATGCAGAATGCCTGCAGCATCTCACTTCTTTGATGGGTGAAGACTGTTTGAACGAACGAAACATTGAGCAGCTAACTCCAGCCGGATTAGCAATAAAGGTAACAGCCTCTTTCTCTACTGTAATGAGGCATAAAGGTCATTTACTTTCCTCCTGTGATGGCAGTAAGAAATGCATCCAGTAGGATGTCTTTTTTCAAGCATTTTAAGTGAGAACAAAAAAAACCCCGTTGGTTGGTGCTGTATTAGCAAGTTAAAATTGATTAGTATACAGGATGAATAGTATGTTATCCAGTGTATAACACTGACAATTTATACATTGTTGTCAATACATATACATCAACTTCTAAAAAAGTCAACTGACTCTAAAGAATACTGGTTGTATTTTAAGCAGCTTTTATTTAACTTGAATTCAGTTGTTTCTTTAGGATTCTTAGCAGTTTCTTGGGTTTTTTTTACAAAGACTGGTACAATCCTGTAAGACAAATGTGAGAAATGTTTACAAAACATAAAAAACCTCTGGAGATGACAATTCTTGGCTGTGTAGAACAATTGCATCAAAGTTAAAATGTATATGTTACAGAGCAATCTGTTAAAATCTGTAAAAATTACTGTCAAAGTTTACAGGAAAACTTTTGTAGGAAAATATGAAAATTCGTGGTGTTACTGTACTAAAATAAAACACAGTGGTGTACAGGGAGGCTGATGATTTAACCATAGTGCTTGTGGTTCTTTAGTAAGTGAGATTGAATAGTTGAATGCCGTTCCTTTTAGCCTTGAGAATAAAGAAGGAAAGGGATGAAATATAGTACAAGAATTTCTGTTTCTTCAGTGGTTTTATTGTTACTTGCTTCTTGGGAAAAATTTAGAAACTGAGAAGTATTCCAACCTGCTGTTTTGCATATCTGAGGCATCATTTCAATGACCTAGGGCCCTGCTGGAGGTTTCAGGGTTGGATTTTTTTTTTGTTTTCTGGTCACGCCATATGAATAGAAAATTAAAGTGATTAATTGAATGCTCCTTTATCCTGGCCTAGGTCAAACTGAGTAGTTACAGTCTGCCAGCGCAGGCTCCAAATTTTTAGTTGGAAATTGTTTTCTTTCTTGTCTTTTTCAAGCTAGGTATATAACTTCATTCTAAGCCAATAAAACCAGTTGTGGTTGGCTTGTATAATAATTGGTTCTTTTACTTTCAATGATACTTGAGCATGCTTTGACATTCCCAGAAAAGTGTGCAAATGTGATGAAGTTTCTTCACCTAAGTGAGGGTGCTCAGGCCCAAGTATTTCTAATGATGACCTGCATGACTGGACTTGTCTTGAGTCCTTGCAAGGGTTTGTAAGAGCCTGTAAATAATCTGGCACAACTAAACTTTGTAGCTCTTGCTCCTTACTTCCAGAGTGGTTTTCAACACTGATATAATGCCATTTATTCTTCTTGCCATTGTAACTCCCGTAAGGTTACACTGTGCGGGGTGTACAGCTATTCTCCACAAGAGTGATGACTATCAGAATGGGTGAACACATAGTCTTCCACGCAAAAGAATTTCAACAAATTAGTGATCACATTTCCCAGTAAGGAATGAATGAATTAAAACTAATAATTTTGACTCATGACCCCTTTCTGACCTCTAATTATGTGCTAGAGACTGAAAATGGAGTGCAATATTGTGACTAATCACATTGTTGTATAACTGAATCACAGAATCAGGGAATGTTTGAGGTTGCAACTAAGTAAGAGCAGGCCAGAGTGTAGGTCGTGCCAAGCTGCATTTACCAATGTACCATCCTTGAAAAGGGGCTGCAGCAAGAACAGCTGCCAAAAACTCTTGCCCTTACACTGAGCTGTAAACATGCTCTGAAGAAAATGTTAATGTGTTTCCACAGCATCTACATCCTACTTCACAGTAACCTGCAAACTACTAGGAGTGTGCATAGCAGCTTGAGAATCTTGAGACAAGGTTGTAAAAGGTGTTCAGGTCAAGAACCATCTCCTTAGTTTGTGTTTGTGCAGTACTGGGCAAAGGTCCTAATCCATGAGGTTTAGGCATTCAGCTACTGCTTGTGTAAGAATAATTTAAGAGGCATGCATTTAATTGGCATTCAATGAAAACTGGAGTTCCTAGATAGGTTGTTCATTCTGTTCCAGCAAATAATCTCATTTTGTCATTGAACCTTGCTGTACAATTTCCTGCTGGAAACAGAACTGCCATTTCTCTCTGAACAATCTGAGAGCAGGTACCAGATTTCCCCTTTCATTGTAATCAATAGTCAAACTATAATTGATCCAGGACAGGAAGATACAAGTGCATAACATAAATGCAGACCAAAGGACACATTTTCAAACAAACTGGAAATTCATAACTTTTTTTTAATAATTCTGATAAGCTTTTCCCTGATTAGAATGTGTTTAGTATGGAAACAGCTGGAACTGAATCTTTTTTTACTTGTTTAGAATGGTCAGCTGGAGTGTGTTCGATGGATGGTGAGTGAAACAGAAGCAATTGCTGAACTCAGTTGCTCCAAAGACCACCCAAGCCTTATTCATTATGCAGGTTGCTATGGCCAGGTATGACTTTCATTTACTTTTTCAAAGAGATCACTTAAATGCTTATTTAAGAATCAAATTAAAACGTGTATCATTTTATGGCTTTTAATTGCAAGTGTTCAGAAATAGTTCAAATATAGCAAAATCTTTCTTCACTTAATCTGTGTAATCTTTTTCAGAGTTTTTTCTCTTAAGTTTTTTGTTTGATTGTTTTTTTGTTTTACAAGCTCTGAGTAATGGCTAGGAGAAGATTAGCTGGCATTATTAGGCCAACCAGTAAATCCCAAGAACATCTAGGTAGATTACCTGTCATGATCCCTAGATGACTCAAAGGACACATCAGAAAATAATCAGATATTTGGGGATAGTTCACATAATCTTTCCAAGAGAGACTAATCTCAAAAAAAATTCTTAAATGGTGACAATTTAAGAATTCAGTATATTGACAGTGTGTCCATGGGCAGGATGGGCTCACCGGCCTCCTGGCAACCATCCTAGGAGAAGGACAACTCTAACTCCAAACCTGGGCAGATGGAGCTCGCTTAGCCCTGGAGGGCCATCCATCTAAGAGAAGGATACCCTAACTAAACCTACATCCTGAGGACTTCGCTGCCACCATCCAAGCTTGCTAGGCCCTGGCAGATGAACCTTAGGACTAAAGGGTGGGGCCAGTTCCACACACTCTGCGCCTCACCTAAAAAATCCACCGCGCAGGCTCGATATTGACTGTGAAGTGTGGTAAAACTGGAACATCATCTGTCTAGCTCTAGCCACTTTTATTGAGAACTACATACAAAAATATGTTGCAAATCAGTGCTGTTTCACACCTAACTTATCTATAAATATAATACTGAAAAATAGTGAAGTACAGCTTTCTAGTGCTTTGCTAATGTCTGGAGGAACATTTATGTCAATTATTATACTGCATTCACTTCCTACATAGTCCCTTTTTTTCCTGAGTAGACCTTGCAATAACCCCTCTTCAAAGGACCTTCTCCAGGACCTGCTATGTAAGGTTATTCTTCTCTAATCTCATTGGCAGGTGGACAAATTTATCCCATGGTTTCTTCAACAGACATTAAAAAACCCTCATAGAATAATAGTATCATAGGATGGTTGGGATTAGACGGGACCTTAAAGATCTCCTAGTTCCAACTCTCCTGCCATGGGCAGGGACACCAAACCCCTCTGTTTTTGTGCTAATGCTTTTTTACTCTTTTTAAGAGAGAACAAGCAAAACATAACCACCAAGAAAATCATTCTTTCCTTGCAAGTGTGGTAGTTTCATTCAATGCCATACAATTATTGTGGCATATTTCTACTGTTGACTGCTCCTTTCCAAGCATGAAAGGAAGGAGAGGAAGCAGGTTTCGAAGGCTGTAGAGCTGGAAGTCTGCCCTTTGTCCTGATGTTTCCATAGGCACACAGACTTCCTTGTTTTCATGCTGTGCAAAGACTTGCTTTGCCTTTTCTCCACTCACCTACTATGCAGATGTTACTGATGCAAGTTAGGACCCTGCCAGATACACAGGTTGATGGTGTCCTGCTTTCCATAGCAAGTTTGGCCCGTAAACCCAGTAGTGAATGTAGGGAAGCTGTGAGCCAGATCAGAACTGCTTTCAAGAAAAGTGTTTTTGCTACTGAGAAGAAAAAGTTTGAAAGAGAAAGCTGCATGTGAACTTAAATTCATAACTTCACTTAGTTAGCCTAATTTTGTCTTAGTCTCTAAAGATATTTATATAAACTAAATCCAATGATGCTTTGTTTTTTTTCTGTGAGCTATGTTGTCTACTGCCAGAAACTGATCTGGCACACTTCATCTAGATTCTTTTCAGAGCTGAACGGAAGCTCTACTGGTTGAGAAACACCAGCTACAATCAGCAACCAATGAAATTTGAAAAGATAATATATACATTGCTGCCAAATTTTCTTAGTTAGCTGAGTTCCAAAGAAAGTTCACATGTAACATCTTTTTTTTTTTTTAATAATCCATAAAAAAATCTGCAAACATGAAGGAGTACTGAGGCTGAAGGAATGCCAGACTATCCTACCCAACTGTGTTAGAAGAAAAAAACAGAGAAATTTAAACGCTTAGTTGGCACGGTCCTCAAAGCTTTAATTTATTTTACCATTACTTACACTAGAGATAATCCGAGTAAACACTGGACTTGGCAGAGTTGCAAGAGTAATATTTTTACAAGGAAGACCTGTTTCTAAAACAGTCAGTCCATCCATTGTTTCCCCAGGCATTATAGACATGCACACCATATTTTCTTCAACAATTATAATTTAGAATGGGCAGCAAAGGTGAGTTCATAGCAAAGCTCCTATGTTAAAGGTCATCAAACCACAGTCATGGCCTGACTCCAAAGACATGTCAGCAATATTATATTTTTCCAGTGAGAGAGGGACTACATAAGCTGATCTGATGGAAAAGCACAAAGGCTTAAATTCGCCCTGTAGCCTGGTCACTATACCTCTTAGCAAGTGTTTCGTTAAGCATGAGATTATGCAAGAAGAAATTATGATTGTTGGCAGGCCTCTTCATGCTAGACATGAATATACAGCATATCAGCTGTGCCTGGCATAGTCACCATGTCACAGGAAGATGGTGGTGCAGTCATAGGTACACATTGTCCTAGTTCTGACTAAGCTTCACAGAGCTGTAATTTCTTTCCAACAGGGATGTTGTTGGTAGTATGGGTTGCAAAGGTAGGAGGCAGAGGGTGGGGAATTCCAAGGGTTTATGACTTGATGGTGGTAGTGTGCTGGAGTGCACAGTGGAAAGGAATATATGACATTCAGATATACAGATGCCTAACAAAACACCTTTTTTTATACATCAGCCTGTTTACATACCTGTCTGTTGTCATTTTTACAAGAGTAAAGAGTTGTTTTCACTCACTCCTACTCCTCTGCTGTGAAGGGATACTGGGAGGGGTTTAATTAACATTTAATTGATATCAAATGATGGGGCTAGGGTTAGTTGTAGAGTCAGTACTCTTCAGCGTGTTAATCCTTACATTTGTAGTCCATGTAATGATTTAAATGGTCTTTCTTAGTTGTACTTTCTTTTCCAAAAGCCAACTGATGGAACCAAAGCCTGCAGCCTGTCCCAAATTTTCCCAGAATCTTTTTATAGGTAGGTTTGAATTATTGTAGGTCTAGAATGTGCCAGGGGGATGTTAGTGACTGTTACAACCTAAGACCATTGTAGGTCTTAAAAATACCAGTTATACTTAATAATTCATCACTATTTATTAGTTCAAATAAATTAATCAAAAAGTGATTATAGTCCATTTTCTTCATCTCATCAATTTTCTTATTATCTTTCATTTGATCTGAATAAATTGAGTTGATGACTGTGAGTGAGAACACTTTTCTGGCAACATGAGTGTTAGTAAAGTGATATGTGGTAGATTTTGATGTATGATACTTTCATTTTCCCTGGTTGTATGTGGAAAAAAAATATTTGTTTTCCTGGGACATTTTTTTTTTTTTGTCAATGATAAATTTGTG
>VWZG01004905.1:45113-86180 GCA_013396735.1 Grallaria varia | reverse complement strand
GTGTAAAAATATAGTCATTTGAGAGATGCACAAACTGAGTAGGACTATGACTTTGTGCCTATGATCTCTTGAAGTACAGATAGTCCTAAGTACAGATGATTGAATATAGCCTTCCAGGCACTTGATTTCTGTGTTGACAAGATAAATTAATAGAAAGCATCATTTACTTTGTGTTGATTGTGATAATAAAATTACAGAACATGCTTAACATTCTGGTCCCTATTATGTTCCAAAGAAATGTATGATTTCAAAGCTATAGCTGTCTTCCAATTCTGCAGAGCAGTTTTGCTAAAATATTTTTCTTTTAATTATTAAAACATAAGAACAACTCATAGAAGTAGTAAAATTCTTCTTCATTCCTGTTCAACACCACCAGCATATTGAGAAACTGCTCAAAAGTATTTTTACAGTGATATGTGATCTGAAGTTACCTCTGTGTGCTGGCTGTCAGCTGTATCAGGCATTCCACCAAGGAGAAGTGAAAAAACCTATGCCTTCACCCTGTAATAAAAATAAAATTGCTGTTAAAGTGAAGGCAGGAGGAAGACACTTATCGGACAGACTATCCCTCTGAAGTAGTAAGCAGAAATCCAGGTGCTTGAATGGGCAGAATTGTTTGGAGTAGACCTAGAAGAGTCTGATAATACCTCCTATTTTCATTGAGATTAAAATTCATGTGATACTTCTATACCAAAAAAATAGTTTTATACCCGACCTTCCTAGAATTTTCTTTCCTCATTTTTATTCTTTCTCTTTTCTGCCTGTTTCCTGCTCAGAGTCCTATACGTGCTTTTAATACTGTTTTGTTTAGATACACTTCACTTTTACAGACCCATGTATCTCACTGTGGGTGATTATGTACTTAAGTGTCACTGAAGCTACTGAAGTGCTGCAGGTTAAGTCTGTGCATCATCAGTGCTTGCCTTAGCAACACTAGAATCTACAAAAGCCTTTTGAACTAGTGCTTCTGTCAGTATTACACATGATCAGTATCAGTGGAATATACTAAAAAATACATGTGTACGTAAAAAAGTTTCAAGCTAGGAAGTAATTTATTCTTTTCAGCTATTCAGATGCAAAAACTGGGAATAAAGCTGTAGTCAGCTATCCTTTAATGGACCTCACTGTTCTATGTAATCTGTAGATTTAGTCTAGATTTTCAGTATGTATCATATTCAGTAGGGCAAAATGAAATTTAATCTGGAGAGGCATGGAAAGCTACAGAAGAAATTTTTTCCAAATAAACCTGCTGGGGAAAACAGGAAAGGAAGTACGACTTAGTCCACTTACCTAAACCCTCCATTGTTAGAAAAAGATACCCAGAAAAATGTTTATTACATACATATACACACAGAAAAAGCGATGTTTGTACAAAATTAAGTTTGTACCTCAATTTTGACTTCCAGACTTTCACTTGCAAGTCTTTGCAGTCCAAGTCTCGCCATCCTTCCCAACACATAGGACATACAAATGGTCCATTAGTCAATACACTAGAGCTTAGGATAACAAGATTTCCTGGGTTTAGTTGTGTTGCTTCTGCTCTAGCACAACCACACAGAGCTGGGGAATGGCTATAGGTTTGAAGAGTCTAACCACTCAGCTCTGTGATCTGAGCACACTCCTGTTTTAATTTTCCAAAGAGGCTTGTAAACTTCAACCAAATTTCATAAGCTCATTTTCAGATTGATACACAGGTTTTTCTGCCTCAGATTTTTGTCACCAACACAGAGGCATGCATGGTCTTTATGTACAGTTTCTCAGAATGTGTTACAGTGCTCATACTTTTCCTATTATATGTCTTTATAAAATAATATTTCAGCTTATTTCCTTGGGGGGAAAAAAATCAAAAACCAAACCCAAACCAGAGACCCAGAATGCACTAAGGGATACAAAGGTAAGAGAAACTGAAAACAAGGAATTAGTGGATACTGATAGTAACAGATGGCAGTACCAGTATTCCTCTAGTATATCATTTAGCTTTTTGTTATTTCTTGTCTTTTGTGACATTTCTTTTCCCCTTCCCCTAGGAGAAAATCCTTCTATGGCTTCTTCAGTTTATGCAAGAACAAGGGATTTCACTGGATGAGGTGGATCAGGATGGAAATACTGCTGTTCACGTAGCTGCTCAACATGGTTACCTAGGATGCATACAGGTAGAGTGATAGCTATATCAGAAACTTCTAAACATCAAACTTGAATGACAACAACTCAAAATTATTATGGGAGATCTAAGTGGGAATAATTATTGTTGTGTTAAAATATATGAGAAAGAAGAATTTTAGAGCAGTAGGAGTCAGACTGAAATACTGAAACACTCTGGGTTTTTGATTCTATTCTCAATTATGCTGTTGTAAGTCTAACTGTTGTATTGCAAGATGAAAGCATGATTATACTGTTCATACTTAAATAGATGGTGTGTATGTTTCTGTGTTACAAAAGGGCAGCTGGTGTAGGTATGTGTATTCTTCTTACTGTTCTGCTATTTTCCTTCTGCTTCTTTTTCCATTGACTAGTTGTAGCTCTCCAGCTTAGGGAAGTTATAGCAGATAAGTTTGTTAAAGGTTTTACACCTTGAATAAATCATCCTTTTCAGATTTGTCATCTTTGAATGAATCTCTGCTAAACAATGCAGAGTGATGCTAATTTCTAACAAATTCTCGGGGAATCATTTTGGCCACTGAAAACAATATAGGTCTTTTTTATAGAGGTGCTTAAAATGGTAATTTGTCTGGCTGAAAAGTCTTACACAACTACAATACTTCTGGCAGCCAGATCTGAACAAACCAGTTTGAATACCTCTGTCCAGTACCCATGTTCAATGCAGACATACCAAAAAAAATCATAGGGTTGAACTGGATGGCTCGGTCATAGAATCATAGAGCCATAGATTCGTAAGGTTGGAAAAGACATTTGAAATCCTCAAGTCCACCCTTCAAACTGGCACCACCACCATGTTCACTATGAAACAGTGTGTTCAAGTGCCATATCCACATGGTTTTTGACCACTTCCAGTGATGGTGACTCCACAGCTTCCCTGGGCAATGTGTTCCAATGCTTAACAATCCTTTCTGTTTTTGTTTTTTTCTTAATATGTATTCTAAACCTTCCCTGGTGCAACTTCAGGCAATTTCCTCTGTCCTGTTACTTGTAACCTGGGAGAAGAGGCCAACCCCTATCTCACAACCTCCCTTCAGGTAGTTGTAAAGAGTGATAAGGTCTCTCCTTAATCTCCTTTTCTCCAGGCTGAATACTCTCAACTCCCTCAGACACTTCTCATGAGACTTCCACAGCTCCATTCCCCTTCTTTGAACTTACTCCAGCACTTTAAATGCTTTTTGGGTAATGAGGGGTCCAAAACTGAACACAGGATTTATGGTGCAGCCTCACTGGTGCTGAGTATAGGGGAATGATCATGGCCCTCTGCTGCTGGCCCACCATTGCTCCCCATACAAGCCAGGTTGTCACTGGACTTCTTTGCTACCTGGGCACACTGCAGACTCATGTTCAGGTGACTGTAGAGCCACACCCCAGGCAGCTTTCCAGGCACTCTGCTTCAATCCTCTAGCACCGCATGGAGTTATTGTGGCCCAAGTGCAGGACCTGACATTTGGCCTTTTTGAGTCTCATACAACTGGCCTCAGCCCATGAATCCAACTTGTCCAGATCCCTCTGCAGTGCCTTCCTGTCCTCCAGCAAATCAGCAATCCCCACCTGNCAAGCTTATATATGCTTCAGTTCAGATAGGAACACCCAGTACCTCCCCCAGGGTGAGGGTTTTCACAATGGGCAGTTTACTCAGTGAGTCACAGGATATTTTTGGTCTACTTGATGGCCCATTAGCAGACATGACCCCTCAGGTTGGGTGTGAAGGTGTTAATGATTCCCACAGGGGAGTTATCACACCTGAGTCATTGGTGTGAAGACAGGGAACCTTCTTATCTCTGTATTCCCATGCACACAGTTCATAGCCTGAGGTGTCAGGTGTGTCCTGGGCAGCTGTTGCAAACAATGCATCGTTAACAGTTCATGATAAATGGCAGAGAGGGTATGGAATACACAGTTCCAGTTACATTCCCACAGTGATAAACTGGTCCCAGCCACTATAACTAGGACACCACCCAACTTGGTGACATCTGTGAGTTTACTGAGTGTGCACTCAATTCTGTCATCCATGTTGTCAATTATATTGAATAGGACTGTCCCCAGGACTGAGCCCTGAGGAGTCCCACTAGTGACCAGCCACCAGCTGGGAACTGGTGGTAATTCCATTCACCACCATACTCAGGGCTCTGCCATCCAGCCAGTTTTTCAGCCAGTGAACCAATCCATACTGTGGGGGAAGCTAGTTTCTCCAGGAGAATGCTGTGGGAAACAGTGTCAAAGGTTTTGCTAAAGTCTGGGTAGATGACATCCACAACCATTTACTCATCACTTTTTCATAGAAGGAGATCAGGTTAGTGAAGCAGGAATTGCTTTGCATAAACTCATGTTGGCTGGGCAAGATTGCCTGGTTGTCCTGTACCTATTGCATGATGACAGCCAAGCTGATCTGCTCCTTGAACTTCCCTGGCACTGAGGTCGGGCTGACAGGTTTCCTGCATCCTTCTTCCCACACTTCTTATAGATGGGAGCCACATTTGGCAACTACCAGTCAAAGGGACCTCCCTGGCTGATCAGGTGAAGTAACTTAACTTTGTGTTGAACTGCAGGTGTATGCCTTGTCCATCAAATTTGCTAGCACCACTAGTCACAGGAGTACATTTCAGTATTTGTATGGTAAGCACTTTAAGTGAAAGCTGTTTGGAGAAGAAATAATAATAAAGTTATTCCAGGAAACTGCAGAAAGGTATTTGATAAACTAATTAGTCATTGGAGAAAAACTGATAAAAGAATAAATAACCACTTGGCAGAAGGCAAGAAATAATAATTAAAGTGATTAAGTCACATCAGGGAGGCAAACATGTCTTAGAAGCAGCAGTAATTCTCAAAGTACTCAGATAAATCAGTAAACATGCCTGTCCTCTGACCACATATGAACTCTTCCACATCACCTTTTAGGCCGCTGCAAATGCAGAAGATTTGCATTAGTCCAACCCTAAAAGAAATACAGCTAGTCAGTTTTCATTACCTAACCTTTTCTGAGCACACTGTTACGTTGACCCTACAGCTGCAGAGATGATTATTATTATTATTATTATTGCTGCAATCTATTTATATATCTGGACACAGAGAAGACATAACTCCATAAAAACCAGTCTGAGAGTCTCACATAATAAAAAATGGAAAACAGGTGATAGTTGAGCTGAATGGATAGACTTGAAAAGAAAACAATCAAATTGATTTGGAGAACATGGGCCTCTCTGTGTTTTCTCATTGAGGGGACATATCTTTTTTCTCTTTAAAGATGTGAGGAATAGACTCATATAAACAAATCATCACATCCATCATAAATCTAGTGGTTTTGTTGTTATATTGTAGACAATTATCGTGATCAGTTGGAAAAAACTGGATTAAAGAAATGTTTATGATTTACTAGCAGGGAGCACTGTTGTGGTAGAGGGTGTGCTTAGGGTTGCTATACAGTGTGTGTTTAGGATTGCTATCCCAACAGTGTCTCATTTAGCTGTACAATGCATTTGAAGGAGAAATGAGTGGAGATGATTTTGAACAGAGTGGTGACATCTGCAGGCTGTTTTCATGGATAAAACTAAACCAAAAAGAGGCTATGTCTGCTTTTCCTGTGAAGACTGAATCTTAATAAATGACTTAGAATTATCAAGATTTTTATATTTTAGATAAATATACTGATCAACAAGTTCTTTGTGTTGAAACCATGAGAAATGTCATGAAAATATTTAATGATGATAAAAATACACAGTGTTAGTAATGTCACTTCACTAACACCTCACAGTCTTAAGTGTAGTTGATATTTTGTTGTGCTGTGAAACAATATAAGCCCTTTGCCCAGTAAGCTTATAGTCTCATTTAAAACAGTGTACAGTGAACAATCTGGTAAGAAGAAAGAAGTGGTAGAGGAGACAGGGAAATTAAAGCAGCAGCATAAAAATGGAGAGTCACAGGCTGTCAGTGATTCCCTGACCCTCTCATTCACTGTGTTTATGAGCAGATGACACTCTGTCATGTTCCAAACTTACATTCTGCAAGGTCATAACTCTCCCTTCTTTGTTTTCTTTCTTGACAAATTAAACCCATGAGATGCAGTGCCAGAGTGTTCATAACTTTCCTTTCTCTATAGTTTTAGCAGACCTGGCAGACCACCATTCTTCTCAGGTCTCTGTGCCTGCTGTTAGTGGTCAACAAGGTCACTCTAATCATCAGTGGCTTACCAGCTCTTCTTGGATAACTCAAGCAAGAGCTCAGCCATACAATTCTTCTGCATGTGTAGGTGTATTATTAATGAAGCTGTACTTTATGGGTGTGTTATAAATTTTCCAAAGTGCTATGACCGATATGTGTCAAAGCATTGCTGTGAGCATTTAGGTCCTATTCTGTGTTCCCCAGTAATGCAAATAGTGTGTAACACTGATTATCACAAACAGATTATAAAGAGTGAAGGCTTGGTCTCAATTCTTGCTTCAGTTATTGAGTGTCTTGAGGTCAGTCTGATAGAACTTCTTTTGCACTTAGAATGCTCTGTATTCAAGTTCCAGAGTAACTCAAATGTCATGCTCCCATAAGCAAGCTAGGCTTCTCTGCTGGTATTGTGAGTAACATGGGAATGCACATCAGAATATAAGCCATTATTTTTCTTAGAGACCAAAGGCTGACACATATTTCAGTATGTCTTCAAGAGGAAACAGAGACTATCCAAGCAAGTGCAAAGCAATGAGACTTCTTTCAGCATTAAGAAACCGAAACAACAAAACCCAAAAAAAANGTCTGTATCCAAATGTTACTTAGCTAAAGAGCCAGGACCTTGAGACTGCTCTGCTGTGTGTTCTAAATGTAGGGGTTCTGCTGTGGTAGGAAATTGAGAGCTAAACCACAAAAGAAGTCAGGAAATACTCTAGCAATGACATTCCTAAAAGATTCTAAGGTTGTGTTGCAATACCTTGCAGTGCAGAGATTCCCAAGGACAACTACCAGACCTGGTAAGCCATTACACACATCACCACCCACTATAAGCTGACTAGCACTCTGCTCTGAACACTGATCTTACTGAGAACAGATTTCCTTTGAATTGCACTTGCCTGTGTCATCTTTTCTAAGTCTACCATGTGTAAATTTATCACAATATTCTGTAATGCATAAATAAGTGCATCTGGAAAAGTTTATTACTGTGGTGCAGGAGAGAATCAATAGGTGTCCAGATGAAAGTCCTCTGTTTTCATTTGATGATCCCACTCCAAGTATGAATGCTACAAGTGATGCTATGCTGTGCAAACTATTGAACAGAAAACAAATTGAGTAGGACTGCAAGGGGAGAGGAAGGAATAATATAATACTTTTATAGCTCTTCTGAACCACAGCTCACTCTTCTATGTTATTGTTGCACCTGAGGGGTAGATTTTAGTGGTATGTGGTTTGAGTTCAGGCTGCATACAGGCTTGTCAGTGACTGAATTCCAGAAATGATTGGGTTAGACTAACATTTTCAAGCATTTTTTTCAGGAGTGCTTTGCATCCAGCCATTCTTGTGCTAATCAGAAGTCACAGCAGACACTTACACTCATAGATGTCAATGTTTCCTTTTGTGTTTTTACAGACATTGGTTGAATATGGAGCAAATGTTACCATGCAAAATCACGTGGGAGAGAAACCCTCGCAAAGTGCTGAGCGACATGGGCACACCATGTGTTCCCGCTACTTAGTAGTTGTGGAGACGTGTATGTCATTGGCCTCTCAGGTTGTCAAGCTAACTAAGCAGCTGAAGGAGTAAGTGTTTCATGGTTAGCAGAATGATGGATCTTAAAACAGTAGCCTCCTTCATCTTCAACTTATTTGCAGTGTCTGTTTTTTGCTTCATATATATGACATTTCCAAGTCATATTTCTACTTTGTCTCACTACTCTTTCCTTTTCTCAAGTATTTGCCCTTTCACCTTTAGCAGTTCAATTTTTCAGCTCTTCTCTTTGTGGCAGTTTGCTGTGAACGTAGATGGAAGGAATGGGAAATGAAAAGGGAATGTCTGAAGCAATCACATCATTACTGATCATAATTTCTGTTCACATAGAATGCTTTTACATACAGTGAGCAGATCTTCCCAGTTACAGTGCTGGGTGTTGATGTTGGGTAGAAATAGTAGTTGGAAAGGGTTTTTGGACTTGGAAGGTCACCAGAGCCCACAGTGGCTACTCAGGAAATATCTTCTCTTCTGTTTGTTCTTCATATGAATTGGTTTTAATATTTTAGTATAATTTTTATTAAATATTCTTTAAAGAGCTGTTATTTTGAAACACAGATTTTTGCAATTGTTTGCTTTAATTGTAGGTGCAGTTACTGTGACTTACCAGGTCAGTAGATTCATAAGACTTTTAGAAACTGTCAGCACTGTCCTAATATTGTTCCAGTTTAGATATGTGATCAGCTATCACTGTCCATTAAAATGACAGCTGATAATCCCTTGTTTAGAGGAGACCATATCATTTTATGCAAGCAGCATGTATCTAATTGTAAGGGGTATAAATTACTATAGTCTGCTAGCAAGGAAGTTGCGGGATGTCTTCTGTGAGAACAGGTGAGGGACAGCTCTTTGCTGGATACAACTCTCTGCAACAGGCCCACTTCAGGACGTAGCTAAGCCCATTGATCAATCTTGTAGCACCTCTGTGAAAATATATTTATGAAAGAAAAGAAAATGCCAGAGAGAAGAGATCAAAAGAATGACAACAGGGGGAGCAGCAAAGTCAGAGGAGCTGGAGGTGCACTGTGGTGGAGAAGACACATCCCCAAAGGGACTGTGGCCCATAGAGTACAATGACAGAACAGGTACATCCACTGAAAGGACTGCAGCCCATGGATAAGTCCACACCAGCTGGCCATTTCCTGAATGGACTGCAGCCTGTCAGGGACCCACACTAGAGCACAGGAAAAAGCAGGGGAAAAAGGAGCCACAGAGAAACACTGCTACACGTGAGCCCTGGCCTGTGCTGCATGTTGGCTCACTGAAAAGTCTGGGTGTAACCTGCAGTGATGACAAGAACGGAAGAGAGGTGTCTGGAGTAAAGCCTGAGAACTGGGCAGAAGAGGAGCTAGCAGTGCAGATGAATCTGTGAATGAAACTGACTTTGCAAAAGGGGAGGATGTATACTTTAAACATCTGTCCTTTTTGTTTCCCAAAGCCTGAACTGATAATGAAATATTTACGCTAATTGACAATGAATTAAGTTAAATTCCCCAAGTCAAGTCTCTTCCTAGTAAGTGATCTCCCTGTCTTTACCTTGATATTTTCTCTTTGAATGTCTTCTTTATTCTTTTACATTTATACTGTCACAAATACAAACAATGAACTGAGGATTATTGTAATTTTCAGTTTTCGTAATCTCACAGTCTGACACTGTTCCCTGGATATTTCAAAGTTGTGTCATTTTCTGGAAAACACAATCATCTGACGTAAAGGGAAAAAACTCCAGCATATAGGGCATTTCCTGAGTAGGCTGCATTAGCATCTAACTCATCTCAATGCATAATGAAATTGATTTTCCCCATAACTCAGTGGAAAAAACCCACAGACACCAGGAAGTAAAAATAGCAACCACAGTCTCCATGTTTCAATTTTCTTCAGTCCTCACCCAGTACTTGATAAAACTGTTACCTCTGGTATAGAAGAGAAAGACTTGTTATGTCAGTCAGCAAGATGCTTGTCCCCACAGAAATAGTCTAGTTGTGACTTTCATGATGAAATTTTTAACACTTTCCAAGTCTCCCCCTGTCATCTCATAGGCTGCATCCATAGAAAGTCATTTAAATTACTCTAATCCGGCCCCTGATGGGTTTTGGTTTTTTTTTTTCCTGCTTCCCTTCAGCAGCATATTTTTCAGGATTCAGATCTGTTCCCTTGAGAGAAGCAGCAGTCTTTTCTTCCTCTGCTACAGAGAGGTGTCTCGTGCAACCCTGTTGCAGTTTAGTGAGGCAGTGAAAGATTCTATTTTCTGCTTGAAATAGCAGCTTCTGCATAGCTATTTGGGCTGTAGGCCTCAGACTGTGAGTGGTTTTGATAGAAGCAATGGACCATGTGCAGAGGCTTATGCTCAGGAGCCAGAAAGGATGCTGGAAGAAGTCTCTCACCCTGTTTTGCAGTCTTCACCCTTCTTAAAATTCCAAGGATGGTATGAAGTACTTGTCTGCAACAGCTTCTCAAGAGGACCTCCAGCACAGCAAGAGAATCCTTTGACTGCAGTATCTCTGAAGATCCTGAATACAGTCTAAGTCACTTCAAACAGCTGTTACAAAGGAATAGCTTGAGTTTGGCCAGCTGAACTGGCTTTCCTGTATTTTTTCACCTATTTCTGTGAGTGTTAATGAACACTGTTCTCGATACAGAATAGGTATGACTGTATCATGATAGATTACCTGAGCAGTCAGTATCAACACTGAAAGCCCTTCTATGCTTCCCAGACTTCCCGAGGCTGCTGTAAACATGAGCTGATCATGCAAGATGGTGAAGGGCCTTGAGGGGAAGCTGTAGGAAGAGCAGTTGAGGGCACTTGGTCTGTTCAGCCTGGAGAAGAGGAGACTGAGGGGAGACTTCATTGCAGTTACAACTTCCTTGTGAGGAGAAAAGGAGGGGCAGGCACTGATACCTTCTCTGTTCTCTTCTCTGTCATTTCAATCCATCACACTGTTTGAAGCCATTCCTGAAAGAAAGGCACAAATAGAAACAATAAAATCACGTTTTTCTAGAGTCTTCACATCTTTCATGTCTTTGTACCAAAGCAGCTCAGCTGACAAATACAGAGTAGCAAAGCAAAATCTTCTAAGCTGGGTCTAAGTCTCCACTCAGAGACAAAAGCCTTTATAATTGAAAGAAGGAAATAAACAGTAACTACAAGTATTCCATCAAATCTTTGCAAAAGGGAAAGAATCAAGCCATTTTTTCCATAGGTAGAAAGGAATGTGGCCCACAAAGTCCTGCTGTTACTGGCTTCAAAATTCAAGCTTTCCTTTACATCTCTTGATAATTGCAGAAGTTTTGTCAATCCATTGTGACTTTCTGAACAAAACAAATTACTTAGGACAGTCACAAAAGCTTCTCAAAGAGACTGTACAAAGTAATTTGCTTTCATCTTGCTTCATGAGGTCTCCATAGGTCTTACAATCTTAGTTACTCCCTCACTGATTTTATCTGCCTAAAAAATCCTTAGTTGCCAGTGTAGAAAATTCCTACCTTCAGTATGACTTTTATTGTTTGGCCTTTCCCAGTCTGAAGAGACCATGTCAGAATTAATGCTTCTATAAACTTATTTTATGGACCTGGATGTGCAAATCAATTAATGAATAAGGCACTTACAGTTTCCTATAATACACTGTCAAGCCAAAATCTCTGGCAGGGCAAAAATCAAAGCAAACCATGAGTTAAAAGATGAAGTTGAGAAAATAATTTAATATCCTCTTTTGCTAGCACTTTTCTGTATGCTGTAAAAGAAATCCATGATTTTCCTGGAACTTTATAGGAATAGCAGTAAAAATAGATGAATATAAATTTTTTTAGTAGTATGATAAGATATGTGCAAGTTCCTGGTCTTTTGGGTTGGTGAGGGTTTTGTTGTTGTTTTTTTTTTGGGTGGTAGTATGTGTTGTACAGACATGGTGAGAAACCCAATGTAAGCTTTACAACGTTCATCTCTTTTTTACTTAGTGAGCCATATTATTTTTTGCTTTGTAGAGTGTCCATTCAAGTTTTATTTGGGAAAAAAAAAATAGAGAATAAGAACATATATTACGGAAGAGTAATATAAACAGTAGAGCCCAGTGCCTCAGCCGATTCCCTGTTCAGTTATGGAGCTCTCTGATGTCATTAGGAGGTAGCTGGGGTCCACAGCTGTGCAAGTAGGCACAGAAGGGCCCTTGCATATTACTCACTGGGAACATTGTCTAAGCTAAGACCCTCAGAATTTGGCCATTATGAATAACAAAGTAAGAAAACTTTCTTAGTCCTGAAGCTACCATGGTCATCTTCTAAATCAGTCTGATTTTAATTTTGCAATATTGCTATTCCAGGAAGCTGTGATCCCTTGTTTCGAATGTTATCTTAGGTATATATATGTATGTTACATATCTTCAGGAGTAGTGCTGGCAAGATTTGTGGTTTTCTGGGGGTTATGCACTAACTAATTAAACTGTGAAAATGGAGGAAACTTCAATTCTTTTAGCACAATAAAATGTTAAAGTGGAATGAGAATATTAACTCCAAAGAAGACATGTCAGAAATTTCCACTAAAGCTAAAAACATTAAAAACTGTTAGCAGCATTATTTAGATATTTAGAAATAGAAATTAAAGGAAGGGGAAAAGGCAAATAAAACAGATAATTTGCACCACAAGCTAATTTGCAATGAAAATTTCCCTGGCTCTTAAAAGAGGGGATCTGAGGATCTGCAATATAAGCCAATGTTGACAGATAGTAGGAGTGATTGTAAAATAGTCTAAGGAAGTGTGTAGGCTAGAGGATGGAAGATGGAAAATTGAAGGAAGAAAGGACCTACATAAATCATGGCTGTATTGTAAAATGTGATGGCAAGACAGTATGTCAAGATCACGTCTTTATTTCTGTAGCACTTTCCAAATTCACTTTGATATATTAAAACATTTGTTTTCAGCTAGCCCTGCAAGTACTACCTTTAGTCTAAAAAGTCATCTGGATTCTTTCTGGCATTGACATTGCCAATTATAAAGACTGCCTTTGGAACTTAGCTAAATCTTCTGCTGATGGCATGCAAGCTAGGAAAGTATCCAGCTCACTGTTTGAGAACTGTCTTAGTTCTACAGATCCAACAAGAATAAAAATACTGATAATATGTTACTTATACAGCAACAGAAGCAGTCTGGGAGAAGCAGATAAAAAGTCATTTTCCCATGGTCATTTGATCAGGACCAGGGAATAAAACACAATGTACCAATTCTGTTTTGGGTGAAAGATAGCATATGTATAGTAATAAAAAGCTCTGTCTCTGGTTTTCTAGTACTTTCCCAGTAATTCTGTCTGTGCAGTGTTTAGAGGTCCTGGAAATTACAGGCTGCTAAATAAGATTGAATGTTATCTGTGGTAGTCAACAAGGTAAAGGGTTGTTTTAATGTTAAAATGGAATGTCCAAATTATATGGGAGCAGGGAAAGGGAGAAGACCTTTTTGTGGCAAATTGATTCTGCTGTCATTCTTGGAGAACTGCTTTAGGGTTTGCAGCTTATATTGTTCAACTGAGTCTTTCCTACAGAAATAAGTATATTGCAGGACAACAGATAGCACTATTATACATGATAAATGGTAGATGGAGTTTCTAGTATGGATATCGTTCTCATATTACTAACAATTTTTAGGTACTGTTACAGTTTTTTAAGTGTCTCTAAAGCTATTTACAAAACAGTGTAGATCATAACACCACACTGAAGTGATAAACTACAGTGGGTATAGCACTACTGAGTACAAGGTGAGTACAGAACACAGGTAGGACCTACGGTAAAGTTGGACAGCAAGCAGATATGGCACAGAGGTCATACCTAGCTCCATCCTGCAAAATTGGACCAGTCCTTTCCAGTGGGCAAAACTCTCTGAGTTTATTTGCAGATAGAAGAGGAAAGAACTGTTGTCTGAGCTGTTGTTTAGCCAAGTAAAAGCCAACCACCAAACAAAACAAATAGGAGGTGACTTAATATGTCCATTTTCTATTACTTTCCACAAACAAGTAAAAACCAAAGGACCCTAAGTTTGCTCTTCTATATCTTTGTGTCTGTGAGTCACTCAGTTCCAATTCACTGCTGCTTATGATCACACCCTTGTCCTTATATGAAGTAAAATAAATTATCTGACAAGTAAGGTTCTCTCTTAGTTGTTCTTTGACTGTGATTACAAAATGCCAACAGAGATTCTGAAAAAAGTACAAACTTGCTATGTTCTCATTTATACGTTCTCTCTTTATTTGCTACGTAAAGTGAAGAGGGATTCTTTCTCTAATACAAAGTTATCCTGTAGCTCACTAATGCAGACAGTTTTACAATTAGAGGAAAACAGTCTTACATTTTCTTGCAGGCAGACAGTGGAACGTGTGACATTACAGAACCAACTCCAGCAGCTTTTAGAAGCCCAGCGGTCAGAGGGCAAGTCACTGCCCACATCCCCAAGGTAAGGTGACTGGAATTGTACTGCAAACTGGATTTGCACATTTTCATGGTATATCAGTTGTCAGGAGAAGCTGTCATCTAGCTAAGTAGTAGATGTGTTCTGCAAAGAAAATGTGGGGAGTTTACCTCATGGGCTCAAAGCTGAGCTTCTAGAATTTAACAGTTGTAATGTTGGTAAATATTGGACTTTTTTAGTATGAACTAAATAGTCCCTGTTTCCCAACAGAGTGAAAACCAGTTTTACAGTAGAATATAGTATATTTTAAGTTAGGTGAACACCAGAGTATTCTAGAAACTCCTAGGAAAGTTGTAAAGTTTGACCTTGTGATGGGCTCCCATACATTACTGCTAGCAGTTACTTATAAAGTCAGTTTCCAAAAAAACATGCTTTCAGATTAATAAAGCTTCTTAGACTCATTACATCTTTTACCTGCAGTAGCTTGTATAAAAAGTCAAAACTCTTGGAATTTTATGTATTGTTTACCTATCATGTCAGAAGTTGCAGAAAGAAACACTAATTAACTTTCAAACAGTAAAGAGGAGGAAAGTAAACATGGAGGACTGGATCTCTGACAGTGTCATGCATGGAAGTCAAGCAAGCACAACTTTTCTCGCACAGCAATCTGAAGATTACTTTGAAAGGAAATAAGTAATACACATGCATATAAAACTCCTTTTATCATTGCCTTCTAATCTATTTTCCTCTCTGTAAGACATACACAGTCCTTCTCCTTGTTTCAGAGTTGTTAGGGAGCTACATATATGTGAAAGTATAAAGCCAGCACAAAAGCTTCTGCAGGCATTGATGATCAGAGCTTTGGGTCATCAAGTAGGAACTCACAGGATGAGTGACTGCTTTTTTTTCGATTCTCAGAGAATCTCAAGTTTTTTTCTGTTCAAGTGCTCCACATCCCTGAATGTCATGTGTCACTGTTTCAGACAAGTGCAAATAGTTACTATAGTAGATAACAAAGACGTTGGGACTGGAGATGTGTTTGTGTAAAGGAATTTCAGCTAGGAAAGGGCTTAAACTCCAAACTCCTGCTGAGGAAGAAATCCACACTGGAAAGAATTAGGAGGATTTTTCTTCCCTGTCTGCCAGCTTAACAGGGACAATGTCTTCCACCTCATTTGGTTTCTGAGATTTTTGCTGACCAGTCTTTCCAAGTGGTCTCAGATCTGAGTACTGGTGAAGTACAGGACTGTTTTACTTTCAGTATCCGATAAGATCAGGTGAGAGCAGATCTCTCGTCAGTCACTATTCCTGTAAAAGGGTAGGTTTCAACATCATTTTAGTTAAGTGAGCAAGTCTTAACTCTATTTATTTTGTTTCATGTCTTGACTACTACTTTTCCTTCCAGTTAGAACTCAGTTGTGGATATTATCATCCAAGGAGCCAGTAGCAGATCTAAGAGAACCTATCCCGTTTACTAGGAGTGTCTGCAATAGCTAAATGCATATTCTTCAGTGTCTGTTTCAGTTTGCCCTAGGAAAAATAAGCACAAAATTAATTTAAAATGAAATGGCTAGTATAGACGTGAATTTTTTACAGTGTGAGAACTGTGCACTCATGAGAGCAAAAGCTGCTTGCCTGCCTCACACTAACCTTAATTTTGTCTCCTTGTCCTTGCTTAGAGGAAAAGTGGTTTAAAATAAGAATGTGGAGTATTATAAGCTCTAGCATATGTCATGGGGAAGGAAAAGGTCTCTGTAATTTACATTCTTTGCAGTTCAGGCTTACTTGAGATTGCTGTTTCCTTGCTATAAAACATTTGGAGTTCTAAATTTAATTTATTATTCTAATAAGTATTTAAATACATTTGTGTCACCTTTCTCTTGCTTTTCAGTATTTCATATCTGAAAAAGTTTTGAGTGCAAATGGCCCTGACTTTTTATGAGGTCTTATATGGCTATTATTAGTACCAGATGAAGTTTAGATTTATGAAATCCTTGCTATGTGGAGAGCCGGTCCTTTCATGGTACTTAAAATAAGCCACTTTTGTATTATGATGTGACTTGGATAGCAAACATTTAACCTTAGAGGGGGGGTTGCCTTTTAAAAAATGTCAATTCCCACAAATAGGAAACAGTACTTTCTCTAGAGTTTTTCTCACAAAGTTGTATTTGGTGTTTAAGTAACAATTCTAAGTTTTGATTTTAAGTTTTCTTTTTAAGAGAAAGTGAAGATACTGAGCTCCTAAATAGGAGTGGAAGCAGGGTTACGTCCTTCTGTATGTAATCTTTGTTGTGGCAGTATTGTAATATATTCCATGTGAGTAGTGATGAAGAGGATAAGTAACAAGAAGCTGAGACAGGCATATACACTGCAAATGGCAGTTTCATATTTTAGATGTGCATTAATTTTGCTGTGGCATTTCCTCTTTTTCTTTCTTTAAGCTTGCCTTCATCTCCTGCTTCTGGCAAATCCCAGTGGAAACCATCTGAGGCAGATGAATTGTCTCCACCAAAAAGTAAATTGAACACGCAAGATGGGATTCAGATTCTTGGCAGCCTGGGAACTTCTAGTCGTGCTCGAGCCAAGATAAAAGACGAGGACTCAGATAAAATATTGCACCAGTTGTTGGGGAAGGAAATCTCTGAAAATGTCTGTATGCAGGAAAAGCTGACTTTGGAATTTCAGGATGCTCATGCATCCTCCAAGAACGTGAAGAAGATTTTGCCAGAGAAAAGGGAGTTGAAGTTAGCCCGACTGAGACAACTGATGCAGAGGTCTCTCAGTGAATCTGATACAGATTCAGCTAATTCTGAGGACCACAAGAATACCTCTGTGAAAAGAACTGACAAACCAAGGCCTCAGCCTATAGTGGAGAGCGTTGAGAGTGCAGAGAGTTTGAACCTGATGCTTAAGAAACACACTTCCGCAGCAGGACGCCGCTTCCCTTTTGGTATCAGGGTCTCTAAGTCTGTGGATGGCCACAGTCCTTCCCCTACTTCAGAGAGCAGCGATCCAGATAATGAAGCCCCATATCAGGCTGGTACAGTACCTCAGAACCAGTTTTGTGGAGACAACTGTCCGTCCAGCTCAGATAGTGCCACTACTCAAAAGGTTGCCACAAGCCCTAAGAGCGCTCTCAAGTCTCCATCTTCAAAGCGCAGAACATCTCAAAATTTGAAGCTTCGTGTAACTTTTGAGGAGCCTGTGGTGCAGGTGGAGCTGGCAGAGTCAGAACTAAATGAGGAAAAGGATAAAGATCGGAGCAAAGGGCTCATGCGGGCTCCATCCAGCTCTGGGGAGCATTTAGGGGATCAGCTGAAAAGGCCTTTTGGAACTTTTCGGTCCATAATGGAGACACTGAGTGGCAACCAAAATAACAACAACAACTGTCAAACAGCAAACCTGATCAAAACCTCATCAATGCTGCCTTTTACCTCATTAGGAAGGAAGACAACAGACAGCAAGGGAAATCCAGCAGTTCTCTCAAAAGGAAGAAACAAACCAGTGAGTGCACTGAAAGAAGGAAGGGCCTTTTCTTTCTAGTCTCTTTAAGTAATGAATAAGTTTGACAGCTCCTTCCTCTTGCTTTTCTATAGCAAAAGGATGCACACAAATACTTTATTGTATTTGACTTGTAGAAATCCCATCCACGTTTTAGCTTTGGAAGGCTTTTCCAAGGAGTGGCAGGTATTGCTTGTGTACAGAGTGTACTTTTAGGTCATATGGTTCACATGTTCTGTGTTGAAAGCTTTCTACAGAAATGATGTTTGATGTTGCACTGAGTGACAAAACGTGCAATGAGAATGTCACTCTTGAAACCATGGGATATCTGAGGAGTAAATAGCTGAAGGACTAGCCTGTCCTGTCCCACAACCCAGACTGATGAGGCCAGAAGAATAAGAAATATAACCAGGAAAAATTGCAGACAGGGTCCTTTCTGTGTCTGTGGAAGCTACAGCCTTATATGCCCACCTTCTCCTCATAGCACAGAGTCATCTTGTGTCAGAGTATGTGGTTGGTCTTTAGCAAAATGTACTGGATCCAGACCACCCCCTCTTTGCAGTCAACAGAGGGTCCGTTCTGGGATCCCAACAGAAAAGGGTGTGTCTGCATTTAAGAGGCTGTCCCTCTTGTTTAAAAAGAAAGGAGAAAATACTTGAACAAAAGTATCTTCCAAGAGAAAGAGGTATTGAATGAAAGAGACACAAGTAGGAAATACTGTGGGTGCAGTGTGTTTGTTGAATGGAAAGAAGTGTGATCATCTGGAGGTGAAACAGAGTTGAGAGGGAATGGTAGATGATTTAATCCTCTGTGGAAGTCTGGCTGGATGGAAAGGGATGGATGGAAAGACATGAGGCAGAAGAATAATTTCAAGTTGAAAAAAAACTGAAAGCCAGCCAATAGAAAGAGGAGAAGGATTAGTGAATTATATACTATAAAAAGTATGACAAGGTAATGGGAGAAAAACACAGGAAAATGTTAGGCAAAAAGGAGGCAAAATGAGTATGGAAAAGAAACAGTGGAAAAAGAGAACTGGGAAACAGTGAGCAGTTCATGTTAGTGGGTGCTGCTATAACAGTAGTCTGTAGCAGACCGAAATGAAGTGAAATGAAGTTGAAATGAAATGAAATGAAATGAAAAATTGAAAGAAGATGTAACAGGCTAAATTGAAGTGGGACTGCATTTCTTAAAGTTTACTCAGAATCACAATATGAACTACTGGTCTGAGTCTTTAAAGACATACACCATATAGGTGAACAGCCAATTTAATACAGAAGTATTTTGTAACACAAAGGCATTTTTTTTCAAATGAGTGATTCAGATTTCATAGTGTCAACATAAAAGACAGTCTGTCTTCAAAGATAAATTGCAAGATCATGGGCAGTTTTCATAGTTTCCTAAGAAATTTGAAGAATTGTATGGGGTAATTCTGACAGTATTGATGCTTGCACTGTAAAATCCTTGTTGTCTGTGAAAAGGCCATATTTGCATGTCACTCTTGTCAACATCAAAACTGTGGAAAGAATAAATTTTTATACCAAACCAAAGGACCACAGCACACATCTCAAATAGGTAACAGAGTCAGGCTTAGAAAGAAATCTATTAAAATAGTATTGTGGCTATCTGACTGCATATTTTGGTAGATTTCCATGTTATGCATGTCTTAAGCTCAGTGCATGCTTTTAACTGACATGGTGTTGTACTTCCTTAGGATCCTTACTTCAGCTACACCAGCCTTTCCTCTAGCACGTTGAATGAAGAACTTCTGTGTTATTATGCATGGTATGTGCTAATGCATGGTAATGTTTAGCATCTCTGTTGCTTTCTTTTCTCAAATTGTATGTGTTTGCTAACATTATTTGTAACTGAAACAGTGCAATCTATTGATTCACAGGAATGGAAATAGATGAACATCTAAATTCCTAGAAAAGCAGAAATTTATGATGGATTTCTGCTGATGTCACCATTGAACTGGCTACAAGATTTCAGTTCCAAGCAAGCAGAGAAACTATTCATACTCATAAATCCACCAGGGTGTATAGCAGACTTTGGCTGAGTATTCTGTCTCTGTTGAATGGAAGTCAAGAACCAGATGAGAATGGAAATTAAATTTCCTCTCATGATGAGAGCATAAAAGACCACAGTTCATCTCTAAATAGAATACAGAGAACATCAGGCAGAATGCTGTACTTTAAGTCTAGTATTCTTTTATTTTCACACATTTTTCTTACTCTCCATTAGACTTGGAACTTTAATCTGTTTTTTGAAAGTCTAATTAACTATGACTGTGTTCAAACTCCCTAATTTGGGTATGTTCCATCCGGACTGTTCAGGCAGATAGAGATCAGTCCCTCAGTGTCCCTAAAGACATGTTGGGTAAAGAACATTTAAGCCATCAGAGAGTGTCCAAAGGAGGGCAATGAAGATGATGAAGGGCCTTGAGGGGAAGCCATATGAGGAGTGGCTGAGGGCACTTGATCTGTTCAGCTGGAGAAGAAGAGACTGAGGGGAGACCTCATTGCAGTTACAGCTTCCTCTTGAGGGGAAAAGGAGGGGCAGGCCCTGATCTCTTCTCTGTGGTGACCAGTGACAGGACCCAAGGGCATGGCCTGAAGTTGTGTCAGGGGAGGTTTAGGTTGGATATTAGAAAAAGGTTCTTCACCCAGAGGGTGGTTGGACACTGGAACAGGCTCCCCAGAGCAGTGGTCACAGCACCAAGCCGAGAGAGTTCAAGAAGTGTTTGGATGATACTCTCAGGCACACGGTGTGATTCTTGGGGATGGTGCTATGCAGATCCAGGAGTTGGACTTGATGATCCTTTTGGGTCCCTTCCAACTCAGCATATTCTGTGATTATAAGAAAATGTTTATTTTATAAGCAAATGCGTTCTAAAAATTACGTGCCACTTATACTCAACTCTGAACACAAGTTTATTTTTCTTTATCTGAGATGTAAAGTTAGTCTGACAGTAGTCATTCTGCAATACAGGAGCCTGCATTTCTTTCAGGTTAGTATTTTCTAAATATCTAATACATTTATTTTTTTGTCCACTTGTTTTGTATTGCCAGGACCTTCCCATACTTGAAAACTCAATTTCCATAATGGAAATGGGAGCTTTGTTCTGGCACAGTATATGTAAAACCAGAAACAAAACTGTAAGATTTCCAAGAGGTTTCATTCTCTTCAGAAAACAAAGAGGGAAACTGCTATGCAGTAGTTTGAGGAAGCATCAGTGGGCAGCCTCCAGTCAAAACATCCAGCTGCCTGTCCAGACCATAGAGTAATACAAACCCGTTAATCTCATCCTTTTGTTAGAGCCAGCTCCCAGAGGTAGCCAGTTGTTCTAATTTGGCATTGCTTTATGAAACTGCTCTTATGTGAGAAATCCTTTACAACATGGCATTTCCTAGAAACAGTGAGAGACAGGGAAGGTCTGGCTGCCACTGCAGAGGTGTGGAGTCACCTGCTGGGAGGTGATGGCTGGGCCTGAACTCCTGGCTATCCTTCTAGGCACTGCTGGTCCAGGCACCATGTCCTAAAGCTGCCCTGTGGCAGTGGACACTTAGAGAACCAGAAAGTAGAAAACAAGGAGCAGAGTATATAAGGAGCAAAGCCTGAGGAGACACAAATAGTACCCACAAATTAGGACAGAAGTAAGCAAATGGTGTGCCAGAGTCTGTGGCATGAGATTTCCAAAAATCAAATAAGGATGAAGGTTTAATTGTGCTTTTCAGAAATCAGAACACAGACACAAAGGCTGTCAGAGCTTCTAAGCCAGCCTTTGTGATGTCATTTAGTATCTGTTGTGATTTTTGGCTGGCAAAATGGGTGCCTGTTGTTAGCCCACTGCATGGCACCCAGTAGCTGTGAAATTTAAGTAATAGAAGAATGTCACCACTGTGTGCATTGAAGCCCCTGGAGACAGTCTGAATTTTCCCAGGATGGTATGGGCAGACTATGTAATAAACATTTCAGAACTATTTTGATTTTTTAAAAAAATCTGGAAAAGAGTACAATCTTTGGTCTTAAACCTTTGTAGTTTGTTATATTGGGAAGTTATATTTCAGGACACAGTCACAAACTCATTTTAACTCTAGACCCTTATAGAGAAGATTTTATTAGCATCTTCTGAAATACAAAGTCATTATACAAAATCTGCCTTCAGTGAGATGACATTGCTGTCCACCAGTTTCCAGCTTCTTCAGCTTCTGTTTATTTCATTTGTTTGGGTTTTTTTCATTCAAAACACCCAAGTACATCAAAGCTTTGTAGTTTGTTTTTTCTAATTGGTCAGAGCTTAATAGTAGAGGACTGTGCTAAAACATTTAGTGATCTATTTAAGTTTGATACACCCTATTTTTCTTAAAGCCTTGGAGAAAATTTTGGATGTGCAGGATGCTTAGGGATAGTTTTTCCCCTTTTGGAAGGATAAGGTGGTTTTTTGCATATTATGATGTCAAGCAATTACTTGTACTTTTTCCCATCTTCCCACACTTTAAATCATCTGAGATCTGCATTACATTAAAGTAGGCACTAACTCACCATATCGGTACAAACCCCTGTATTTGCTGCAGCTATCGACAGCAAAAATTGCTTTATACATTGGGGCAATCAGCAGAATCCACTGTCAGATTTCTGTCAGATAGTAAACTGGGCATGTTTCTAAAACAGTAAGTGGATCTGTCTTAACAGATACCCACTGCCAGACCTAGTGCTAGGTAAATTACAACTTCAAATGTATACTCCAGGGAAAAAATGCTTATCTCTATGTTTATTAAAGTAGTAACAATTCAAACTCATACAGTGTAACATCAATATGAAAGTAATTTAAGCCTTGTTGCAGACAATTTACATTTGTTCTCTTGTGAACTGCGATGAGGATGAATCTTGCTGCATGAGAGAATGTTTAGTATTTCTGGGGTTACATAGGTGCCAGAAGATGTTAAAAATTTTACTTAGAAACTTGGTTACTAATTAGTAGTATCAGTAATATATTTTCTCCAGATCAGGTGGCACAGTTGTAAAAGGCATGTCTGTCAGTATTGTCACCTAGAGGCATCGGCATTACCTAAAAATGATGCTCTTTGAGGTCACATTGCAACTGTAGAGCTGCAAAATGGGGTCTTACAAGTGCGTAGCGAGCTTCTACATGGGAGACTCACTCCCAGGGTCTTTCAGCATTGTATGTCTAAGCTCATGCAGTAGTTAATTACCTTAGCCTTAAAAAAGAAGCTTTTAATAAAACTACATGGCTAATGCTAAACAGTGTTTATAACAGCAAGGCATGTTAAGTGCCAAAAAGTAGATATGGCTAAAAGTTAAGTGCTCCTCTTTTACCTTAGACTCATTCCTACAAAGTCTGCCTCCCCTGACTGAATTCTGTGTCTTTTTCTCTTGCTTTGGGTATGTGACAACAGTAATTCAGATGAATGAAGGGGATTTTAAAATAAAATGATTCCTCAAGCCCTCTGATTAGACCCACAAATGTGATCCACAAGAAGGTCAACTTCTGTTAAATCCTGAAGTAACCGCAAGGTTATCTAACCATCTTATCCTTGGAGATATCCCGTATCCTTGAGAATATTTGGTTCTTTGTGATGATTGCAGACTGAAATAAACCTATTCTGGTGTACAAGAATCAGACTCACAAATATGTGAGTTTAGAACAAACTTTTTTGTACATATACTCTTGCTTTCACTCTGACCGCTCTGTGTCTCTCCTTTGCAGCAGCAAACCAGGTAGTCATGATAGCTGTTCAATAGTATGACTAAAAGTGAGATTTTTAACTGTTTTGAAAGTTGCTATGGACTGGATGCTTAGTCAACAATAAGCTGGAAGGTTAACTGAAGAGAGTGGGAACATACTGGGAATTTAGACCAAGAACATATTAAAAAAAGTGAAGAAAATGAGTGTTATGAAGATATAGTGATTAATTTTTTTCATCTTAATTGGCATGCTATCATTCAAATCTCATACACAATAGATAGTTTTGGGGATTTTTTCTTAATTTAAGTTTACCTGGTGGGGAAATGCAAATACACTAAAGTGAAATTATCCTTAACTGTGTATCTAATAAAATCTTAATGATTTGAATTGAGTTTTTACCTAAATTACAATGTTAAAACAGGTATAGGCCCCATGTCAGAAAGATGATCACTGCTTGCCATTTTTTCTATTTTCTTTGCCTCTGTCTTCTACTTAAAGCAGATGTAGAATAAATACCATGAATCACCTTCTGAAAGTGTTAATTTCTCTCTGATGATTATTAATGGAGACAAGATGATTCCACTACAGGCTGAGTCAGAAACCAATAGGATGTATCTAATGTGGATCTTTTCATTACGGTGATACTTTCACTAAAGGACAAGGAATTGTTTAGTGTTCTGTGCATTATTACCAGAACGTTACAACAACATGCTAATTAATGCCGTGACTTAAAAAGCTCATCATCATCCCACTGGTATCCAGGTTTGATTTCAGAATGAACGCTACAACTCAGTAATAATACACAGCATTAAAATTACTTTGTGTAGTACATGTCTAGAAAAATAAGCTCAGAGCGAAAGATTAGTTCAGACCAGTACATGCAAATGGAATAAACCAGTAAATAAGTACAGTGCAAATCCCTCTATATTATTAGTGTCACCATCAGTAATTGTCTTCTTATTTTCTCCAGGCATGATGACATCAACTGGAAAAGCCAGAAATCTGTCAGTCAAAAGAGTACTGAAGAGCCAGAGCTGCAGGAATTCTTCCTCTAAACCATGTCGTGATGTCTTACATCATTTGAAATACCTGAAATATAACCTTCTGAAACACTGATATAACATACCCCTCACCAGCAAAACAGCAGCTCTTAGGATGCCTTAATTTGTAGCAGTTAGACCATATACAAATCTTTTTTATGATACGTGTGTATATGTAACTTGTTTGTAAGCTGTGCTGTGTAAGGCATGGGTGAGCAAAAGTAACAATTTGAAAATTGTTATGACACAGGCAACGTCCAAAATGTTTGTTGGGCTACAGAACACATTTTGTACTTTGTGTCTTGCATGGATATATTGTCATATATGTTTATTTCCCTTTGTCAATGGCATATACTATCAAAGTCTCAGCCAAGACTCTGCCTGCACAGCTCTTCAGTGAGACCAAGGCAAAAGCATTGATTTTTTTTTTTTTAAACGATGTTTGTCTGTTGTTATTTCTATTTTTTGTAAAAAGGAAATAAAGATGGTATTAATAGGACACAATTAGTGCAGATACTTCTCATACTTCATTTCCTCTTTTGAACTTTTAAGTTTTTAATTGTTCTCTTACATGTTCATCTGGTAATTAGACAACGTTCATACCCAGTTGTCAGTTCAGTCAATTGAATCAAGAATTGCTTAAATGTTTAATGGTCCTTTAAGAGCTTTAAAATGTATAGAAATAAAAAAGAAAGTATAAAAGCAATTTTAAGTTACCAAGTACTGTTACTTGCCAAACACCAGCAATGTGCTCAGCTGTGTTCAAATTACTGAATAATCTGCTCTAGCCCACATTCTCTCAAAGCTGTCATGATTCTTTCATTGTTTGAACTTTTCAGAGAAAATGAATGAATTCATTTAGTTTCTGGTGAACTATGTGTACATTCTTCAAATGTGTCATACAGCACAACATCCAAAGCAGACTACTAGGCAATCTTTACTTGTCACATTTATTTATATCAAATATATGTTGTATATGTTTGCTTTATTTTGATTATATTGATTTCTTTCCATTTGAAGACTGCTGCACTTTGCTGAGAAAGATCTAAATACATGGGGATTTGTTTTACTGACTGTTCTAATAGAATATAGGGAAGTCAAAAGAAGTTTGCCAAAGAAATTTTATATTTGTCAAAAAGACGGTCATAAAATCATAAAGCAATTTGGGTTGACAGGGACCTTTAAAGATCATTGACTTCCAACCTCCCTGCAATGGGAAGGGATATAAAAAAATTATGATAGTATGAAAACTAAATTCCTGCAACTGCAGAACTAGTAACTAAAAAATGTGGACTGATGAGTATCTTTATTAAATACAGTGGAGTTGCTTTCTGTGCAGTTTCTCATGTCTGTTTTTTTTGCTGTGTCTGTCTTAACCATTGGGCTTTGTTTCTGGTCAGTGAAGAGGGAGAAACTTCCTGAATGTGATTCATTGTAGCTATTAGAGATATCTCATTTACCAGGAGTACCAGCTAGTCCCTTACTACAGGGAAGTGAGATAGTAAAGCTCTTGGAAGAGTTATAGTATTTGGATTCCTTTAATTAAGTGAGATAAATGTCTTTCTTTGTGTCAGTCGTCAGAGTCAATATCACTTTTGGCCATACATGTTTTGGACCAAGATGACTGAATGCACCAGGCATCCTGTTTGTAGGCTTGGGTTAAGCGCACAGTACTACTGGATAAAATGGGGCCAATTGAGACATCCAAAAAGCGCAAAACCAAACCCTCTGCTCCCAACACATGCACACAAAAAACCCAAAGAAAAACCCAACAAAACAAAACCACCCAAAACGAAACCAAGCCACGCATATAGAAACAAATAAAAGGATGTACTTACAGAAATGAAATTCAGAAATTCGTTCCACAGTTCTTATCTGTCACTTGACAACACTCCAATTTTTGAGCTAACATGATAAAACTAGCACTCTAGCTGACCTGAGCTGTGTTGTTTGAAGAAACAACCAAACCTCCAAAAATATCTGTGAGCCAGGGAAAGCAATACCTCTAACTGGGCCTCCTGTCGTCTCTGTGCATATGAAAAATCTGAATGCAAAATGAGAAGAGACACCTGTGCTGCAATTGCCAGAGTGCTGAAAGAGAGCTAATAAGACATTCTGTGGCTGGTAGACAGGCTTAAAACAAACTGGCGATTTGCATTTTTGAGAGTGTGAACAGAGTTGGCTGTGGTCCTGTGAATGGCAGAAGCAGCAATCCCTGCTGAGCGATCCTGACAGACGGGAGATATGTGAAGTCTGCCACAGCTGTCTGTAGTATCTGGCTGAAGCAGGGGATAAAACTGAATTTCAGTGTAAGGATTTGAAACAGACTAGGATGTAATATTGTCAAGTCCTGGAAGAAATTGCCTGTTTTGGAGTCTGAGGATTTAAAAGTGACCTGCTCTCTGCAGTGTAGCAATTGCTAGAGTATATCCTCACATAGCACATGGAGAATCATATTGTACAAGTATCCTAGGGCAGGAGATGTTTGGTTTCTGTGGTTAAAGATACCCATGGCTTCTGAGCACATTGTGATAGAAAGCTGTTTCAGGGCTAGCAAGTGCAGAAGAGCAGCAAACTAGATGTAAGCATGAAAAGCAGTGTCTGGAAGGTTTAAGGTGAACTCACATATAAACTGCTGATTTTATTGTTCCTGGTTTATGGTTTCTTTCTTACCTAGGGCCCCAAAGCCTGCACATGGTACATTCTGATGTCATGCCTATTAGAGAAATGCTGATTCTTTGATCTTCAGCTGGCTGAAGCAAGTGTGCTCTGTATATTTGTATCCTTAGTAGCTACAGAATCCAGGTGCCGTAACTCTTTCTGTTTAGTTTATAATCCTCCAGGCATATCCCTTCTTGCACAAGTCTTAAGTCACGCTTCTGTCAGCAAAGTATTTCCCAGAGACAGAAGAGATGATCAGGGAATTTCTGGCAAATGTCTTCAGAAACACCAGTCAGACAAAGCTTTTAACAGGAACACAAACCTCTTATAATTACAGCTCTTGCAGAAAAGGTCCTCATCTGTCCACTCGGAAATCTTTGATCAAAGGCGGCAGTGATTTGCTAGTAAACCAGTGTGTGTCCTAATAAAACTTATTTCTGTGGACACCACGGGTACAAATAACTATTCATGTTCTGTCACCACCACCACCCCCCCCAAAGATGTCAGAACAAGGTCTCTGTCCTGCAGTTCTGCACCAAAGGTGATAAACAGGTGCCAAAGAGCTGTAGTGAACTCCCAAGTTCAGGTAATCTGTGACTCTTCTTTTTTGAAGAATGAAAATAATTTGCTAAGAGCCTTGTTTTTATTCATGGTTCCCCGATTCATTTCTGATATGTCAGATAAGCAGCATATGGACACGTGCAGCATCACAACTGCAAGAATGGTGCTTTGTTTCATCAGCATAATGGTGGGTTATGCTTTGTCCTGCATTAGTAGAGCAGCATTTTAGTAATATTTCATTTATTTGGCTTTCAGTCTCCATATTAGAGGGCAAATACATGGGTTTGCTAAGTTACTAATTAATAAAATAACTATAGTCAGCATATTTGGTGTGTAAAGGAGATGAGAAAGACAAGTTGGACAAAGAGTTGAGATTTAATATTCATTTCACTGTAACTGTCATTCAGAAACCTTTTGTAACATCAAGCTGACATAAGATCAATAGCATAACAAAATATGATTGACAGCAAAACTGTAAAAAAACCACTCCAATATCCACGTATTTATAACAAAAATGGTAACTGTCTCAGAAACATGTTCTTTGAGAGCTGATTTTTTACATGTTTCATCACCTACCATTACAAGCAATGTCAGAGTAGGGTCATGCAGCATAGTCAAAAGTAAAGTAAAAATGTCAGCGTATCACATCCTGAGTATGAACTGATAGATTAGTGAATGGATCTCATGGTAAGACAACTTTTGTCTGCTTGTAGTCTAAAATTTGACTCCTGGAAATATTTTGGCCCTTGAAATGTTTCCTAGCCTTTTAAAAACCTACTTGATGACAAAATCAACTGAAAGATTTGTGAAAAATATGGTCCTTGCAATTGTATCATCAAACTGCAAGGCTTAATTATCTGTCTTGAAATGGTTTTCAATGACATAATAGGAAAAACTTCTCAAATTGTATTGCATTTCCTATTCAGAGATGTCTTTCCAACTGTACATCAGCTGCACCCAAGGATAGCCTGTTACATAATTAACTTTTTGTATAACCTTCTCTCTCTGTTTATAAATTAATTTTGAGGTTGCAAGGAAGTACACAATTGTGCACAAGTACAACACATGCCCTGCAACCAAAATATCTTTCAGATACTGAACTGTGCTGAGTTTAAGTTGCCCAAATGTAAAAGCCTGGGCATGGGTTAACCTGCAGTTCATCCTCTGTCTCTGCACAGTATCGCTACCCTATCACTTTCTTGTGTACACCGGATTTACTACACAGTATTTGTGCCCATCTTTTCTTTATCATATTGACCACTTGTTAGGTAACTTTGACTCAAGTATCAGAGACTTTAGCCAGGAGAAATCAGGTCAGTTCTTAATATGCCACACAACCTCTTCCAACTGAAGGGGCTCTACATAGATAGCATCATCCACCCATCCTCCTTGCACACATTTAATACTGCATCACCAGATTGTGTAACATGGACTGCTTTTGTCTAACATACATGGTCAGCTATAAGTAATAGCTCAAGACATCTGTTTCCTGAAGAACATGTTACTCTGATATCTGCACGGTCATTTCCTTTCCCACTCAAACTGCTAGGTGTTTTGCCAGTATGCTTACTGGCAAACAGTGTACAGGAGGAAGGAAAATAATTTTTCAGGGTATATTTGGAAAACTGATAAGAAATCCTGGCACTGTCAGAACAGAGAGCTGTTTTTTTTATCTTTTTTGTTAGTCAGAACTACTGCTCCAAGAAGAGAAAATAAAATCATGTGGGTCTGGAAGTGAAGGGAAAAGGCTTTAAAGGAGTTTGCCCTCTTTTTTGTTTAGACATGTACATAAACTTATGTGTAGATGGTTATAGATATGTGTAGAGTCTGGAAAAACTGCAGTTTAGGGACCAATTCAGGGATTTTGCAGTTCAAAGAGCTGTGGCCTGGCCATATACCTATGTAACTGTATGCACGCAGATGTTAAAGACAAGACAACTGTCTTGTATACAGCAGAAAAGGAGCATGAGAACAAATGCCTCATTGCTCTACACATTTTCTGCTGTGGGTAGAACAAGAGGTAGTGAATCTAGAACTGTAGCGAAGGGAATGGAGGTTATGTGTTAGCAAAACTGTCCGTAAGTAATGATAGCACTGGAAGCAATGGCCAGGGGGAAGATGCGAGAGTCTCCTAATTGGAGGATTTTAAGAACAGGTGGGTGAAACAACTGGTTATCTGTTTGATTGATTGATTGATTGATTACTTATTTATTTATTTACAAACTACATGCCAGCAGCAACCATCAGAAATGCCATGGAGCAGGCAGCTGGACTTGGAGATCCCTTTCAGGCAATGCTCTTTTAATGGGTCTGTGATTCATGGAGCTCTTGGGGCATGTCCAGGCTTCAAAGAGGGACTGAAGCTTCTCTCTTATGAGGAAAGGCTGAGTGAGCTGATGAGGTAACTGAGAGGGGTTCATATCAATGTCTCTAAGTATCTGAAGGAAGGGTGTCAGGAGGATGGAGGCTGTTCTTGGTGGTGTAGGATGAAAGGTAACAGGCAGAAACTGGAACACAGAAAGTTCCACCAGAATGTTGTGGAATGTCTTTACTGTGAGGGTGACTGAGCACTGGTGGCTGCCCAGAGAGGTTGTGGAGTCTCCTCCATGGTTATATTCAAAACATATCTGGACACAATCCTGAGTAACATGTTCTAAGGATCCCTTCTTGAGCAGGGAAATTGTACTAGGTGGCCTCCACAGCCTTAAACATTCTCTGATTTTGTGATTCTGTGTTCACTTACTGACAGTAATTGAACAGTCCAATTTTAATTCAAAGAAAGAATCTCAAGCAGCAATTAAAGGTGCCCATTTTGGTGAAGAGAAGCTACCAATGCTCAAGCAAGTTATCAGAGCAAGTGTAAAATGACAGAATGGCAATCATGGGAGTGATCCTGTCCTGTACCTACCACTCAGTTCCCTTGCATGTTGCTCAAACATGGATTCTATCTTTCCCTTGCTGGAGATAGGCATAAAAAAAATCTTAGTACTATCAACAGGATACATGTGGCTTATCTTAGAGCCACAGGAAGAAGCTAACTTTGCCATTCCAGTGATAATGGGTTGAGTTCTTTGGCATGAAGATTTGCATCCCAAAACCATGACCAAGACATCTGCATTTGTGTGAACGACTTTCTGAGACACTTGAAAACCCTTTGAGCACTCCTTATAGATGATGTTACAGATCAACACTGTACTTTGAATTCATAAAATTCTAACAGAAACAGTATCCTAAAAATCTGTAGGCTATAATTTCTGGATCCCCTGGGAATGCATTTGCAAGCGTCAATTTTAAATACACTGCTTTTTTAAAAAGTACAAACAGCGCTGTGTGCAAAGTGCTGACTATTCTTACCTGAAAGCCACTTGGATGTCTCACTGTCTTGAACTTGTTTGCCTGACATGTTCTTGGGCTTACTCTCCTAAGTGGCTTTTCTGAAGCTGTTTTCTCTGTCTAGTATGAAGTAGTTAGAAAACAGTCAAACATATGCATGAGCAACTCTAATTCTGTGGCAGAAAATTGCCACCCAGTGAATCCAGTGTCAGCATTGGAGAAAATTTTTGACTGTTTTCAGTAGAATTGTGCTGTGTCTTCACAAACCTGGTGGTGCTGAAGGTAAGTGATTTAAAGTGTACTTCAAAGAATTAAAAGAAATAATGAACAAAGATTATAAAGAAATCCCATTGTAAGTATCTACACTGAAAGCTTTTGCCGTCTTCATAGGAACAAGTTAAGCAAATGCTGATACAGAGTCCACAGTAAAAGAAACAGGGAGAAAATCCTTTTTTATGCTGTAGCAATTAAAAAACCCTCAGGAATTCTCCAAGTTTGCTTTTTATTATATTTTTACAACAAACATAAAATAGGCACATATTTCATTAGGCAGTGTTAAATAGAAAAAAAATATTCGTCTGGGCATTAAATGCATCTGTATGATCCAATTTATTTTGAGGTTTTATTTATGAAAGTCCACTACTGGAAAAGTAGTGAACTCGCTCTTTTGGAATTTCTGGTTTCCTTGGGTAAATAAATTTGCCCCATGACAAATAGTAGGTATCTTTAGGGAACTGTTATTCATCCCTTTCCAACCATTCTCAATAGAAAGACAGCAGATATTTCTACCTCAACGTAAAATTTTTAGACCAACGTCTGTGTGTTTAACATGTCTATTATCTGTTTTGAGTGGCTTTTAAATCAAGGACCAGAGCATATCCAGCAGAGGCTAAGGGGAGGAGAGTTTGGTGTTGATTAAAACCAAAGCAGTCGAGCCACTTGGAGATTTCCATTGCTTGTCTCTTAGAAAAGTGCTTGGCAGTCAAGAGGCCACTTCATGCATCTCCTGTAACTGCACCTTTTGAAGCTGTTGGAAGTCACCGTCTTTAGAACTGTTATGTCAAGTAGTGGAACAGAATGAATTTATTCTCAAAGTAAAGAGAGTAGAGTGTTCCAGAAACAGGAGAAATCCATTTCTGACAAATTGTTTTTTTCACTTCTACCTTTGTCCTCTAGATATGTGGATGGATGTGGACAGATATTGTATGTGTATGTAAATGTAGATATACATCAGAAGAATTTAAAATGTCACAGAGGTATGATATATAACTTGGCAACTATTTGTTAAACTAACAAGTTTCCTCCGGCCTTTTGTGCTCTTGATACGCATTTATGTAGCAGAACAGATGTCAGTAAACACCACTTACTCAGAAAAATGGTAACTTCAAAGCACTGGAAGTATGATGTGCAGGGCACCAGGGAACTATTTAAGAAATATTTCACATTAAAGCATTTTTGGGTCCGAAATTTTCCTAATGGTATGTTTAGAACTTGGTTCAACATAGTTTGGAAAGATTTTACAAAGTTTTCAGAAGATAAATTCAAACTGTGTGCATTGAAATTCTGTCTGAAACTCAGTAACTGCAAAATCGTAAGTCAGTAGCATGGCCATCCAATTAACAACTATCCTCGGAGTATTAGTGTTTGTATTCCAGTTGCTTTTTTTTTTGGCCATTTTAGTACAGTGTGCTCCAGGTTTTAAAAAATAGGTCTTTAATGTGGCCTCTGGCTTCTCCCATTAAAGTATTATGGGAACATTTTTCTTCCAACTGTTTGCAGTATTGCAGGATGGTGAGAATGCAGATACTGTTTGTGTCCAACCAATTGGATCTTGAGTGACAATCAAACAGCACTCTGTGTGTAGAAGGCAAGTGACTTAGGAAAGCTGTGACAGACAAATCTTGGCATCGTGGGCATGCTCGCTGCCGTGTGGCCTTGTTGATCACCAGAGGGAGACAGAGCGTGTAACATTTCAGGATAGCACTGAAAGGGGTAAGCAGCGCTCAGGGTAAAGGTAGCACGAGACTACCCAAGTTTCCAAAACAGTGACAGATGTGCATAATAATGAAACTTCACTGCTTTATTCTGTTTTAATTAGGGCGGATGTGCATATAACAAGAGAGATGAGTAACTTCATACCAGCAGCACACAAAATATTCGTGGGTAAAGGCAGACTCACTAGCAATCTTTTTTTTTTTTTAATTTTTATTTTAGGTTAATGAAATACACAACACAAATGGTTTGATCAAATCAGCACAGAAGCATGTGCATATGTGCTTTTTGGGAAGAAGCCTTCTTGACAGAGAACTAAAAGGGTGTTTGAGACCCCATCATCAAGCCAAAGGGAACCTGTTGTTGTTTAAAAGGGAGTGTCTACAAGGATATTTAATTATTGCAAAACTTCTTAATGGTGGTGTAAATTTTGGTGGCTAGAATACTGGGAGGAAAAGTATATTCTCTTTTATAACCACAGTGCTTGTAATTAACCTGTGTTACAACATGTCTGAAAACACAGCAGAGATATCATCTCTGCCCAGGCACCAGGGCCTGACACCTGCAGAGCAGTGAGATCAGCCTGCGGATGATGAACTCAAGCCTTTCCTATTTCATCAGCCAAAATAATGATTTAGAAGTCTACAGTGGCGTAGCAATGACTGCTGGAAAAAAAACCTAGCAGCCAAAATCATGGTACTGCTCTAGGCAATAGACCTGCAGGTCTCAAAGGCCTCATAATTACCTAGATGAGATGGCTTCTCACAAGTCCCACAGCTAATCAACATCCTCTGCTCTCAGGAACTTGCATTTGCTAACTGCCTATCTGGCTAAACGACTTCGTTCTGCTTTCTATCTTACTTTATTGATAGGAAAGGAAAAACTGGCAACTTAATGATTTGCAAGTAGTCAGGCTGTCAGACAGTTTTTCCCTGAAAGCCTATTCAGTGACATTTCCCTGACATGTCTTGGAGCAGAACCATTCTGTAATGGTCAGGGTAATGTGGACTCTCAAGTACTCTGTATTCCAAAACACACACAGAAAATCTATCATTTCTTCTGTGTACCACCCCGATTGCAAGAGGAATGGATCGCTTGCACAACACTCATTTTAAGTTGCCAGGTACTCACAGCTTTCATGTGTTCAAACATAGTGACATTAAAAAATCCTGTAAATCAGGTAGCTCATTTTGGTCCGTTCAAAATAGCACCTTCATGTATGGCTTTGGCCTTGGTTCATTTTGGCTATTGCAACTGTTTTAAATTCAGTGTGGAAAAAGTGTCCCATATGCCAGTTCTATGAACCAATTCTTTTGCAGCACTGAAAAAATCCCATTCTCAGACTGGTCAGGTCAACAGGATTACCTGGTTGTTAATTGCTTGGGTTTGGCTTTATTGAAAGTTTTTAACATTTATGAATAAGTTTAAACAGATAAGCAGGCACATACTTTTCTTATTCTATTTTCTCTCAGATTTTCTAGTTCTCATATGAATTCTACACAGTGGGTCAAGAAAATAATCCATATATATTTCTACAGGTAGGACATGCATTCACTTGAATATCACCTGAATTGGAAATTTCTTTGCTAGTGCAGCACGGTTTGCTTCAGGAAGTCTGCCTGTTAGTGCAAATAGAAACTTAAAACAGGACAAAATGTTTTTCAAGAAGGCAAAAGCCTAACATTGTATGTATTTTGAGCACCCATTTTAAGATCACTTGAGAAAACACACACTATTGTTTTTATTTCATCACGTCTTTTCCTCCTTTATTTAATCATTAACACTGTAACCATCATGATAAAATTTAACCATCTGTACTATATCACATGAGCCAAATATTCATTCTAATGAAGTTCCATGGGAATTTTGTCATTAATTTTCAGCTGTACTGGGAATTTTTCCCAGTGTTTACAATTAAGTAATGTCTTTCATCTCTAGAGATCCTCAGAGTTTCTCACATGCTGCAGACCTGCCCCCAGTCATTCTGAGTTCTTCAAAGAATTTGGCTCCAGTGATGGGATTTAGGTTTTTAGTTCAGCACATGCAGCATTGGGTGTGTATATATAGTGTTTTTATATCAAAAGCAAACACAGTTTGTGTGAGTATTTGAGTCTGAACATGCATAAAGACAGGTTGTGTGTTTTAAAGAGCCATTGTTTCATTTACTGGCGGAGTGTAACACAGGAGAGGCTGACGGGAGGCAGCAGAAATATTAACTATTTTGGCATGAGAGTCAGGAAGATATCTGAGATCCAAAGAAGCAATACGATGCTTTCTCACCATCTGCAAAAAGATTTTTCTCACTTGATTGGTACGGGAAGCTACAGACCATAAGTGAGCTCATGCTTGTGTTTGTCTCACAGAGCTTCCTGCTGCAGTCGCTGGAAAGCCCATTTTCTCTCTCTGCAGTTTCAGGCAACTTTGCTAAGGAAGGACTATGACAGCATGAAGGTGAAACACACAAGCCCTTCCTATGAGAGCGTAACTTCTGAAAACTCATTTTATTCCTTTTATTTGGTCCTTTGACTTAAAAATTGCATTATAATTTGATAGTAATGGGAAAATACTAATAACATTTCTTCAATATCTACGATTCTTGTTGGAATCTAAACCACACTAGCCACTAATAGCTGCTCAAATTCTACTTTACCTTCATCTGTGTTCTTTTCCCTTTCTTCTTCTGGAGAGAAGGAAGGGTTAAGTTCACATCCTCACAAAGGGGTAATAGTTCTCCCCAAAAGACAAGTCACAACCAAACTATTTAATTGTAAACGTCTCACTGAAGAATTGGTACACAAATGAGACATGACTTCATCCTTTAACCTACATGCTTCACTGGTCTAGGGAACCCTGGTGGGTTTGGCCCATTTTAGTCATAGTTGTCATGGGAGATCCTTAATGACTTAGTAAGGTAGCTTAAAAAAATCTCCATGCAGAATCCAGCATATGGTATATATATTGGCAAATGCTAATTCCCCTAGGAAAAAGTTCTGTAGTAACAAATGATGAATTATGTGGCTTCATAAACGCTCATGTCATCAAATGCACCACTGACCTTTTTACATTTTCAGGGGGATTTTCTGCTGTGTGCAGTTTCTCTGGTTTGGAAGTGAAGCAGTTTAACGCCATGTCCTGAAGGAAACAGATAATCAATAATTTCAGTTTTGGTTACTATAAAAGGTAAATGAAACCTGTATATTTGTCAGGCAAGTAAGCAATCCAGGAATTAGCAAAGTTGAAGCAGGACCTAACAGAGAACATGAATATTCATAGTACTGGGACTAAAAGTAGAGGACAGCAGAGTGGACACAAAGTAGACTTCCTAGACAGGAAAAAAGATGTAAGAGTAGGTCAAATAGGTTTTATATCACCAGAGTTAAAAAAAAAAAATGTTCATTTCAAGCATACTTTTTTTTGGCAAGAAGCAAAACTGGGAAAATAGCTCAGTCCAGTGAATAAGTCTGCTACAAATTTTAACAGGAGATGGTTGCAAGGTAGTCTGCAACCAAGAGGTTGAAATTCCATTTAGGTTAATCTGAGAGATTATCTGAATCTGTTGTCTAGATCCAGTGATTATAATTTTGGTCTTAGGCTTGTTTGGATGTGTAAACTCTAGGAACTCTACTGAGACCTGGAGAATGGCTGCCTGAAATCACCAGATTGAGAAAGGGAGCAGAGAAGATTGGGATGCAGTCATGTCTGGCTGTTCTTGTAACTTGAGACTAATCTGCCCACAAGAACAGTGTTTGAACCATCAATCCAGCAAAGTAAGATTGCTGCTGAAACCAGAGCACTGTCTCCAGCAGAATGGTTTTCCAAAACTAACATTTTACGGTCTGATAGAAAGAAGTAGCTATTACCATATGTAAATAGCACACAGAGCTCTGTATGTACAGTGCACAGTCAGGGCTGCACACAGGTACCCTCTGACTGCAGTACAGACAGAGCTGGGACATAGAATGCTTTTTTTTCCTCATTGACCACAGACCATATTAAATTCAAAACTAAACCCCATGTTGAACCAGCTGATGAGTTTGTGTTCTTCTGTCCTTGCCTTAATCACTGCTACACTCTGCAGTACCCAGCTAGAGCTGGTATTAGGTCCGACAGCCCACATGGGAGATGTTGAACCTGTTTCACAAGATGCATCTGCTGCCAAGTGAAAAACCAGAATCCATAGCTGCAGTGCTAATGTAGTTATTTTGGGTCCTGGCTTCTCCCTGTGCTCTGCCGGACCGCTGAGATGAACTAACAGAACACAGTGTTGCAATACATGTACCCAGCTGTGGACAGGCAGGTAGCTGATGGAAACATCTTTTATCCCTGTGGCTGAATATGTAGAAGGCATGTAAGTAAGCATGTAGCTAAATTGTGTTTATTGTAATTCAGTTGTGTGGTAGATATCAGCACAATTCTGAGGAACAGTTAATATTAATTTACCATGACTTGCACTACATACCCCTAAAATCAGTGCTAAGAATTGTTCAGTGAGTAGTCAGAGAGGAAGGGTTAGCTGTTGTCTGGACTGCCACCACCGTTTCTTTCTTTTATTGTATATCCTATGGGGTTTTTCTCCATTGCTTGTCTGGGAGGGACTTCACTATATAAGCTGAACAGGTGCCAGGTCAAGCTGAGCTAGAAGTGCTACCTTCTTCACGTTTCTGAAGACTGACCATAATCACAGAAAGATGTCCAGAAAGCTGGGCACTCCTGCAGCTCCTGTCCTATCATATGCTTTAGACTGCCCATACACACCCACCGGGGCTGTTCACCAAAGACATGTCAACCACCTCCCTTATCTCTGCTGCTCGCCCTCAGGACTCATGGTAAGAACATGCTTTGTCAGCATCACAGAAACAATTATTGAGTACCACTCACACCAGAAGTATGAGGCAAACCACACTGGACCAGAACAGGCACACTGAAAAACACAGTAATTTAAGCAGACTGAATCGTTTGGGGCTGGAGTTGCCAAGAGAATTTTTGGGCCATGAGAACATTTATACACCCTGGGCCTGGGCTGCCTCCTCAATCCCATCATGTCTTACAGTCCTAATTAATTGGAACTGCCAAGCCTAGCTGCCAAGCAGAATATTTTTACAATGCTGGTTCTATTTAAGCACTGACAAATACAAAACTTGGTGTCAGAAAATAAAGTGTGAAGCAGAACTGCAGGAAAAAAAAGAAATTGGCAGAGAAGACTGTGAAACAATGAACAGAGTACTAAAGCGTGGTACCACATGCGTATACCTGTGCCTTGTGCAAAGGAGTGCTGAGAGTACTTCTAGAAACTTGCCTATACAGGACTCTTCAACAGCACTTGGCAGGATGTTTTAGTTTGAAATATGCACTGGCCTCTGCTGGAAAAGCACTTGCTTTTCTGTCTTCAGTCTTTTCAGAGACTGACACTCAAATACATCACCTTTATCAGAGCACTTCAAAACATACAACCAAACCTGTTACAAAATCACAGCCACAAAATATTTCAGTAGAAGCAGATTGTTTTTATTGTCTATGACAGAAAAAAAATCCCAATATTTTGTAAAATACCCTTTCTCTCTCCAGCAGCATGACAATCTTTTTAGCTGGGTAGAGGAAAAGGTGGTGTGCTGGTTTGATTTCTTCTGCCAGCCAGAAGAATCAGTATATGACCATTTGTTCTAGAGGAATCAGCTTGGGGAACCATTGTATTCATAAGGCTCTTTTTACACTAGCACATAGCAACCCAAGCATTTACGAAAGCTGACCCAATCTAAAAAATCTTTTCTCTTTCATTGCTACCTAAAATAGACAGAGGAATAGTAGTGACCTCTCTCACAACAGCTCCTCAGATCTGGTACTGCTTGTGCACTGACTGCAAGCCTTCATAAGTTTGCTTGACAAACCTTTAGTCAGATGAAGCTGTTACTCTAGTTACACTCAATGTAGTTGTATAAATGCCTCAAGCTTAAATGAAACACTTGGTAAAACCCAGAGAACACCTCCAGTAGACCCTAGGAGAGAGAAAGGTGAGGGTATTCTGTAACGTGATGACCTCTGCTTTATCTGAGTTTGGATTGACTCTGCTTTTGCTCTTTTGTTATTTGGAATTATGAACTTCTGAGTTCTGTCAGTCTCTGAGATCAACCCTTTCCTACAGCAGAGACTACAGCTTCCAATCAGGCTGACAGACCGAAGAGTAAAAGTGAGAAGTGGACACATTTCCAAGGTTTGGTTAGATCTTACCTGAACTCTTACGGTTTTATTGTGTGTTTCCTGACTGTAGCCATGAGCACTGAGACACCCAGGTAGAGTACGGTAAAAGATAAGCTTGTCAAAGGACAGTAACAAAGCAAGGTGTTTCAACAAGAAGCTGTGTTATTCACTGAGTAAATACAGCTGCAATCACAACAGTTGAGGCGGATCTGCCCACAATTACCTTATGATAGTAAAATCAGTGCGTGAAGTAGGTGACCTGTTCTTTTATGTGATCCACCAGAAGTGTTTTATAAGCAGAACTGCCACGCTGTCCTTTGTCACTGTAGGGCTGGGAAGACGACTGCTGAGTTCTGTCCTTCTGTCTGACTCCATTTATGAAAATTTTTTGTGTATTGATTGCATGGTATATTGGCTTACTGCTAACATCATAAATAAGAACTGTAAATCTGCCCGTGTTTTCATAGCTGAGATAAGGGACTGCGCTTACATGTGAAGAGTGTCTATGTTTTCCCACTCAGGCATTCTTAGCAGAAAAATGCCTTGTTATCTCATGTGACAGAGCACCAGACTGGGGCACAGCCAGGCAGCTGCGGGCACAGGTGGAGAAAACACGCTGTGAAGTGACCTAATCTCTGGAAAGAAGAGATGCTAAACCTTCCTTCCGGCATCCCTCCGGCAGGTGAGAAGCGAGGCTTTAGCATCCGTCCTAAAGCGACGTCTCCGGCCGCGCACGGGAGCGCTGTTTTCCCTGGAAGCTCGTTTCCTCGAGAAGGGCAGCAGAGGGGGCCCTCGCCCCGCTCTCAGACGGCGTGGCGCCTGCCTCTGCCCGAGTGCGGGGCAGGCGGCGGGCAGGGATGTCTCCATCCTATGGGAAGCGCCCTGAGGCGCAGGAGGGGTCGGGAGCCGCAGGAGAGCCGCCCGCCCGCCTGCCCGCGGTTCCCCTGCACCCTTCTCACTCCCCAGCCGCTGTTGCCATCTGTCAGTGAGGAGGGAGGAAATAAAATTTGCCAAGCGCTGCCCGTGAATTAAAGGGTCCACCGCAGCGTTTCTGTGCCGTGGTAAATACCGTGCTCGCCCTTTGCAAAACTAAAGTTTAAATTACCAACCCAGGGGTCGCGTTACTGTGGACATCTGTGTCCTTTCCCGCTCCCCCCTCAATCCTCCTTCCCTGCAACAGGCGATATGAGAAAACGCCTTTCCTCATCACGCCCCGGTGACCAGTGCAAGCACGTGCGACATTTTTGCTCCGTTTACTTAGGCACAGTTTGCTCTTGCATGCTTTTTGTATGGCAGGTCTCGAAGAGAAAATACGAGAAGTCAGGTGAGATTTGATTCCTCTTTATTCAGGAAAACCAGCCTCAAAGGGTGTCATTCTCTCAATAGCGTCTGATTTTCCAGGAAAGTAGTTTAGAACAGCACTTGTTTGCAACAATCATAAACCGACAGTCTGAAACAAGGACTCTCCAGAATATTTGCCCTTTGCTTATCAAGTGTATTGAATGAAAATGGTAAAAAATATACAGAATGAGTTTTCACCGACAGGCAGTGTTTTTAAAATCACACATAGAATCAAAGGAAGGCAATGATTTAGCACTCATCACCATAATTTATTTTATCTGTGGGTCTACTTCAACAGCACAACATTATTGCCAGTGGGATAGTGCACAGAAGTATTCAAGAGGCAACTTCATTACAATACCTTGCCATAAAGTACAACCATGATTGCAGCTATCACTGCAGAACAGTTTGCTTTAACGATTACTGTTTACTAAGGTTTCATGTTCTCTACAGAAATAAAAGAGTGAAAAGTTTTTATGTATCAT
>VWZG01004905.1:0-40589 GCA_013396735.1 Grallaria varia | reverse complement strand
CATTTACTAGAAAAATACTTCTACTAGAAAAAGAAAAAAAGTTGGTCCCTAAGTGATATTCCAGTCCTTTTATGAAGTTTAGTTCAAGATGAAGGTTGCTGGAAATAATATAAATTATTGACAGTGAATGCACTTCTTATATCTGAAGAACAGACTATTCTTGGTGATAATGAATTTGGCACTTGGGTGTCCCAGAGACCCACAAGATTTTATTGAAGGATACAGCTGGAGTTTTCAATCTGCTGTGTTTTAAACTATTCAAAAGAGATATGACTACAAAATTGAAGCACAAATTCATTTAGCTAAAGCCTGAGTTTTGTTTTATTTTACAAATTACTTCAATCATCTTGATTTTAAAATTGAAGTAAAGGAAAAAAACCTTTGTAGATATGACTTGTATAATAAAGTGTTGTTGATTCAATATACTTTGGTTCATATTTTAATGGCTAAATGTGAAGGATTATCAAGTCATCAAGTACAGAGGTGTCTGTGATTGTATTATTTAATGCTAGATATTTTTCTGAGAACTCTACACCACTGTTCATTGTGCATATGATATTGTTGCCGGAGAAGGTATGGGGCAAATTTAAGACAAAATAATAATAATAATTTAAAAAAGGAAACAAAAAACCCTCAACTAAAACAATCACAACTCTTTAGAGACGGAATAAATAGTAAGAAGCATGTTTAATACAACTAATTTATAGATGAATGTGGTGCCAAGATAGAATACATTAACAAGGTAAGGCTGCAGGGTCTCTAGGTAAGATAATATATTGCTTTCATTAAAAAGCAATCTGCATGGACCATATCCACTAACACTGGAAACTCTGCAGCTGTCACCTTTATCAGGGGAACAAGAGCAAGCCACTACATTTTAATCACTGGAGTTTGTCAGGAACGAAAAACAGCCAGCTTCCCACAAATCAACAGACATGTATCCTGATAAGGAGAGTGAATTGGAAAAGGACAGCTACACCCCACACTACACCACCTATTCTGGAGTGATCAAAGTGCTGTAATTGTAGCAGATAAATCTACTGAATTAGGCTCTGGGATGAAACACCCGTCTTTTTGCAAAACAAATGCATATTTACTTGAGTCACCTGTGACATATTTCACTTTTTAGTTTGAGTATTCCCAGTAGTTGTCACAAAGGCAACAGGAAAGAATAATAAGATACTTGTATCCAAAATCTGGTGGCATTTTTTCCAAAATATTTTTCGTGATCTTTACACAGCAGTTAGTATCTGCACTCTCAATACTGAGGTATTTTTTTGCATAGTTCTGCCAATAAAAGTAAACATGATTGTTTGTTAATACTTGTAGCCTTTGAATTTGTCGTATCTGATATACATGAGAACAAACACTATTTTTCTATGGTAGATAATTCTTCTTCAAAGAGAAAACACTGAGCAGTTGAAAGGGGCAATGCTTGGGACAAGAAGAACTTAAAAATTCTTGCAGAATACTTATTATAAGAGTTCAATTTTAATCTCTAGTGCAATCATAGTTATATGACAGCTATATTGTAAGCAATGACAGCACACATGACCCCTATAATGAATAATATAACAAGTATTTCCTTTAATGAAAGAAGTATTAACTAAAAAACTGTCATGGAAAATGAGTTTGTCCAAAGGAAATAAGGAAATCTTTGCTTGTTTGTGGAGGGATGACTGTAGCTTTTAAGGCAGGGAGTGACCAATAGACCAGAATTTATTTTTTTTTCCTAAGACCCAGCACAGTAAAAGAAATTAAGGTTTTTAGGAAGAAGTATTTTCATTTTCAAGAGCTTGGAAGTACTAATTAAAATCAGTTTAATGTGATAGAGGTGTCTTTTAATAAGGAGTGCTTCTAGTACTGTGCATACAAATCTTGGCAGGAATGAGACACATTTGCTTCATTGGATTTACAGTTTTGAACTCCCCACTAATGTGCTAAATTGGGTAAGATTAACCCATTTCCATGAGTTGGTACAATCCTTACTGGGAGTCCAGGTGAGAGTGCTTAGGTAAAGTTTATTACCATTGGTACCTGCAGTTAGAATTCTTGATTGGCAATAAGAGGGGAATAAAATAAGTATTAGCTCAATAGTGAGATGCTAGTACTGACCTTGTGATCTGATATTGGCTGCTCATGATACATCTTGTTTATAGTATATCAAAACCTTCTAGCATTCGGAAAATATTTCAAATAAATTAATGTTTGTGATTGGAACCCTTCAAGGCAGTTTCATGAATGCGATCCATGCTCCCATGGCATAGTACATACAGTTAACAATCATCAAATGTTAAAGCCTCAGATCTCAGAAATTAATTTGAGTTAGTAATTAGAAAAGTTATTGTTAAGCTGTCCCGAGAGCTAAGCCGCAGAGAAATCATCCTGTTGTGTATTCTTCATGAGGACACACATCCCATCTACGGCAATTAAGAAGCCATGTGGAGGCAGGCACCAACAGATACAGACAGGTCACCACAGAGACTCAGTAAAGTGCCTGACCAGTTCTGCAGGGCACACACCCAAGCCTCCATTGTATGGCAGTGTAATTCCCACAGGCACTCTCACAAGCTTAAGAGTTTTGTAGCTGTTGTTTCTCCCCGTGTCCCTTTATGAGCCTTACCTGATTACATCGGTGCAATAAACCAGAGTTCATAGGACTGTCCCCCGTATCTTTTTGCTGCTTGTAGGCCTGGCCAGCTATCCATGAGAACAGCGTGAGACGATTACAGCACTCACATGCTAAGCAAGTAGCTAAGAAAACCAGCTCCTGTCACTTTCTCTGCTGTGTTTTTCGTTCTGCTAAAAGCTGTGGTGTCCAGGCATCACCCCCAGCACTCATACACATAAGAAAGAATTACATAAATGAATACTTTTCCTGCATGCTTAGCTGCCCTATAGAATGAATCCACAAACACATGATTTTCCATGTTTCCATTGACAGTTTTTATATATTTATTTGAATATCACAGTGATTATATATGTCTTACTGCTACAGAGACGGGGACATCAGTATCTATTGCAGTGGGTGTAAGAAGCTCACTAGACAGCAAAGATACACCTACCTCTGTTTTCAGCCAGTTTAATTCTACAATTGATCTCAAAGTATAAAAGAAATGTTGCTAAACACTTCTGGAAAATAATAAGGAATTGTGTTTGCATTTTCTAAATTCTCCACCTATTTATTATGAAGAAATTTAGGCTGGATTTATTTTGTATGCCTGAACCTATAGGTTAGCTGAAGACCAGAAAAATAAACATGATATCAGTTTATTCGAATGTTTCACCTCTCAAAATAAATTATTTTTATCTCCTCTGCATTTCAACAGCCCTTCTAAGGGTAAAATAATATCCAGATGGCATGAGAATCAGAGATTTCTTTTTGATTATCATTTGCTTCTGGAATAAAAATTTGGGTAATCCATCATCTGGAGAGCTACTGAAATAAAATCACCAATATTCTGTCAACACTGTGAAGAAAGTCTCATTGTCTTTCTGTTTTCTTGTACTTTACAAGAAAAGATCTGATTATTTCATGTTGATTGCTTGATTGGCTGCACGGGGACTCTTTAAAAATACTAAAAAATCAACAGTCTGGTACAAATCAAACACAGACTTCTATCAGTCATGAGTCTGGGGTATTATCTGAGGTTTTTACCCAGAAATGCATCATTAAAAGTTGCAGAAATTAATTGGTGCCATTGACTGTAATGGCCTTTCCTGACACAGTTTCTCAAATGTAAAGAAAAATTATGGATAAGGCAAATTCCTCATGGGATTTTTATATATGTCTGCTTTGTTCTGTTATTGTTTATTGCAAATGTTATTACTGTGATCTATTGCCCCATCATGCTTTGTCTATACTGCTTACACCATTTTGCAGCCTGCAACACAACTGCGGGTTTCTGTCACTGACCAAGATAGCATTTATGTTTAAATTCTATGTTTTATATATTCCTATAGTGATCTCTAGGTGTTAATTTTGTGTATTTAAAATTTCATACTCAAACAGATCTTGTTCTGATTGATTAAATTTTGCCAATTATCTGCCTAGAAGAATTGTGAATATTCTCTCAGTATGTGCATCTTCTGAGGTTAGTTTAATTGCTGTACAAGGCTAGAGAAGTTCCTAGTTTATTTCAATTGTTCTGTTTTGATTCTCTATGAAGCAAGTCTATTACACAACAGTTTTCACTCCCTTTTAAAATTTATTACTTGTAAGACCATATTCTTAATTGCAAGGTAGATTATCCTGAGAGCTCATGTTCCAGAAAGGTAAATATTTTAGGAGCAGAAAATTAAGAAACACAGCCTTTGCGTTACAGCAGTGTAAAAATAGAAGTATATGAGTTTTCCAATATTAGGTTTGAGATTCACAAAAGATTTCATATTTAATATCAGCAGGTCATCTTAATATCATCACTGAAGTTATTATGCAATTATACTGCATTAAATTTTCCATTTTGGGGCTTGAATGGTCCGCTTGTAGGCATTTGGGACTGTAAGTCTCTCTTAAAACCAAAACCAAAACCAAACTGCTATGAATTAAACTTTAAAGTATATTTTTCTTCATTAAACTCCCTCAGAATGTTCTGTGTATAATTTATTGGACCTTTAGGTTAACCTGTTCAATGTTTTCTGTAAAATGCAATAGGTTGTGTGTGATATGCTCTGGCAATACAACCAAAACCTAATAAACATGGGCAGAGGAAAACTTATTGCTATATTACAATCTCAGCAAAGTAGAGATGTCTTCTTTTCCCCCCCTTGGCTTCAGGCTCATTATACACATGTGGGAAATAGTGGGAAAATATCGGCATTGTTAAGCATCTGTCCAGCCTTCAGTCTGTAAAACAGTGGTGTTTAGCCTGTCATCTTTCAATTTAAAGCTGTTTTTGCTATGCATATGAGTAGTCTGCCTTCTGTCCATACATTTTGATTCTGTCTGGTGATGCAATGCCGCTGCTCAGTCTTGTCTTGGTAAGGCAGTGTGCAGCTTCCACAGCTTTATCTCTTTGTCACTGTCAGTTTGGTTTTGATTGGATAGTTTCAGAGCTGTGCTTCAGCATTTGAATTGATTATCCTCCACTAAAGTTGTAAATCCTTGAGGAGCCTCAGCAAGAGTTCACTGAAAACAGGAACAATGGGCTGTATGGTCTCAAGGGATCAGTAACAGAAACACAGTTTTTGTGGTGTGCCTTCTCTTGCCACTGAAAGTCTTGTTCTAGGGGAGGTCTTTGTTGGCCTATTTTACACAGCATTATGATTGCATCCTGATTGTATTAGTTACCCCTATAGCAAAAGTATGGACATTGTTACTTGGAATTTTGGTGTCACTCTCAGGAAAATAAGGTCTGCATTTTAATAACTCTACAGGTTGTTAATATGGCCTTTCTCACAAGCACTGTTCCTGCAGGGCAGCATTGTTAGACTGGAGATGTTGAAAGGTCACATTTTGTGAATCTCAGAACAATGGGAAAGGACTTCTCTACCCTTCTCTGGTGATTTCCAAGACCATCACTCTGCCATGTTTCTTTCTTTACGTTGATTGGTTCATCCTCCATTATGGGTCAGACCAATTATATCCCATATAATTTAGTGACCCTCACTGGAGAACTGCTGAGAACAGCTCTATGTTTGGTGTCAAATAGGGTTTTCAGGAGGCCATATTACAGGGATCTAGGCTGGAGCTCCCAGTGACATTGTTTCCATCTGGATTTATTACTATTAGGACCACAAACACCGCCATCCATTTAGCTAGGTAGTTGTGGCACACCTTTTGCCATTAAGGCAGCCAGGGTACATGTATTTCTGCAGTTCCTGGGAGTTAAAGCAGTGCTTAAGAAAAGAGATCTTGCCTGCCCTTGTCTGATCACCTTCCGACTCCTTATGATTTTTCAGGTACTCATTGTGAGTATGAAGCTGAGACCATTCAAAGAAGCTGTGACACGGCATGTCAAGTGATGCGACATTCACAGCANCAAATCAACTCAAGTAAGTATTCATCATGCAATTTAGATTACTTATTATCTTGTAAAGTTGTGATCTATTCTTAAACATCTCAGAAGAAGGCTACATTTGCCAGACTGTTTCCAACAGTCAATTCAATCCTGTGTAGTTCACACCTACAAAGTAAGAATTATGTCTGAGGTATCACAACCTCTGGTAGTGAAAATAGAAGTGAGCTGTAGGTTAAGTTTTTTTAAGCTCATATTGTTTCATTTCATTGTAAGAAGAGTGCTTGGATAGTATTTTTTTTCTTCTTTCTCATTCAGATGAACTTGTATGAAGGCACTCAGAAGCAGTCAGAAAGTTTCTGGATGCCCGTGTGAACTACCCTTTCTTAGCAGACTCCCTTGACAGACAATTACCAAGACAGACCCTGAGGAGATGTGCGGAGTAATCCAGAGAGAGTGAACAGCTGTCTACTGCATTAATTTCTTCCATGCAGTGCTACTTTTCCTATGCCTTATGGGGTAAGGAGACATGATGCCCTTACTCAGCTGTCCTTTCACCCAGGAGCTGATCAAAGGATGTATGAGGTGGATGCAAGGACACCAGCTTGACAGAGCTCAACCATTTGCTCCAATTTCCACCAGCTTGCAGTAACACCAACCAACAGGTCTCAGACTGGTATTTCCTAATTATGCTCTATGTATTGCTCTTCTGACAGTCATCCTTACAAAGAAGAACTATAAAAATCAGGCTTGTCAATGTGCTCTGGGAGTGGAGTTAGGTTTTCTTAGAGAATATTGTTCTGATTTATTGAATCTGCTGATCACTTGACAAAGTTAACAGAGAGAAACATTTCTTTTATCCGGTCATGCATGTAGCCAGGCTATGAGTCTCTGAGTAAAGGCTCTGCAAGACACAAAAAAAGGCCTTTTTCTTCCACTGGTATTGAGGCAATACGGAGAGGATCTGCTTCTAATTTCTCACTGGTGTAGTTGTGCTGTTCCCAGAGTGCAGTTAGGTTCTTTTCAAGCCCTGGAACAACAGAATCCAGACCAGACCAACTATTTCTCAGAAATGAGCGTGGGTTTGGTCCTTAGTTTGTGTAAACTGGCACAGCTACAACTTACTTTAATAGGGAACTATGACAATTTAAAACATTCGAGAGGCTAGCTTACCAAGCAGAGCAATTAAAAAAAAGTAGAACATTAAAATTACGTTGCTAACAGACACATATATAAGTACACATGCACATACACTGCAGGCTCATCTTTAATCTTTAAAATTTACATAATTTGCTGTATGTAAGACAAGAGTAACTGGTTTTGATGTATTTTCAAAGGTCAGGCACAAAGTCATGCTCCTTTAGAGGTCTTTTGGCTGTTTGTGGGGTTTTTTTGACGTTTGTGCCATCATGCAGACCTGATAAGTAGATGAATGACCATGATAAATGTGCATAATGAGAAAGTGATAAGAATTGTAGCATCTGACATGAGTTATGTCTCTGTCCAGAAATGGAGATTCTCTACTTTTATCTTTACTTTCTAATTTCTTAATTAGGAAGAAAGCGTATTTTCCACCCAGTGCATAAATATTTGGCAAGGATGCTGTCTAATAATGAGGTATCTCAGCCAATAACCTTATTATAGATGCTGCCGTACTTTTTTTGCTTAAAAATGTGTCTCCTCCCTGTACAGCATGAACCATGGGATCAAGGGTTATGCAGTGATATATAACAAAAATCTCTAGACATAAAATCTGATTGGATCCTGATGATTTTGGGGGAAAAAATTATTAGAGCCCAATCCACCAAGCATTCGAAAACACGTGCTCATTTTCTCACATATATGGTCTCATTTGACTTGCTGGGATTAGTTTCATGAGTAATGACACACACATGTATTTTGCAAAACCTAGCTATTGAGATCAGATTCTAATCTGAGACGCCTAGAAAGCCAGGATCCTGGAAGCCTTATAAGGGAAAAGTTCCCTTTAATGAAATTTCTCTCATTGATAAAACTCTTGCCTGGGAAAAACAACCAAAATGTAGCCATTTAAATAGTCCCTAAATATTGTGGCGCTGCATGCTGTTGGAGAATTGGAGCTGTGGATTTTTTAAGCGAATGCAGCCTGTAGTCAGGGCCCCTTACTTTGCAGAAATGAAATTAGTGGCCTGAATTAATTTATACCAGGGACACTCAATCCAGAGATTGTTCATTGTTTTATTCCTCTACTCTGGAAAGATTCACACATTTGCATGCCTTTTCATGCCAAGCACTTCCACTGAAAGAGGATATACATTTGTGGAAGTAGAGCTGAACCTGCTTCTCTCAAAGTGAGTGGCAAAACTGTTCACTTGAGTGAAAGAAAGATAAGATTAACAGCAATAAAGCTATATCAAATTTAAAAGTACTGCACACTGAGTAGCAAAACTATATTGGCTTCAAAAACATAGAAAGAGATATTAATATTGATCTCTTTTTATTTTATACTGCATAGCTGTTGTAATCTAATATTTTATTCTGCTATTTAATTATTTGCATTCCTTTTCAGTAATAAGATGAAATCACTAGTGTTACGAATATTTGAAAGTAACAACACTAGATAACAGCAAAGGCATATAATGCATGTGTTTTTGTTTTGCTTGCATCAAAAGGCAAAGTTTATAAAATATCAGCAATGCTATGTGTAAAGGAGAAGAGAAACATTTTGTTGAGAGTGTTTATTTAGATTTTCTTAGTTTCCTTTCAAGCCAAGAATTGTTTACTAGAGGCATTACAATTTAGTGAGACAAATTAGGCTAAACTTTTTATCTCTGGTGGTTTGCACATGCACTGATTAAACTAGTATTTCTTCTAAAGATTGCCTAGGAAGATAAATGAACAAGAGGAGCAATTAGAGTAAGGAAAAACTAAAGATTGGCTGACATGATTTAAGTTTACCTCTAAGGCAGTTTGTCATTTTGTCTCTATAATCTCTATCAGAATTGACTAAAACCGTAAACATAAATCATTATACTAATGTATTTCACCACACTGTGGTCTGGGAGAAGAAGATTTCATTTTTTTTTCCAACAGACTTTGGGGGATTCAAGCATTTTCAGAACTTTTTAAATGTAGTATAAAAACAAGCCAGCCTAAAGAGTCATTGATTAGTATTTCAGCTTCTTTAAAATCTGGGGTTTTTTGTGTCTTAAGCCAAGAAATCTTCTTGTTACTATTGTTAAAATATCTATTAAGAATTCAGAATACATGGCCAAGGATTTGATTTTTTTAAGGGACTGTATCAGAATGTAGTGCAAGGCCATCAGTTAATAGTTCACACTAGATGAGTTAATAAGCAGCCTTCTCTCCTGAAATGTCTCAGAATGAAGTCTGTAGGACAATGGAATACCTTTGTGGGAGGGAAGTCAGTAGATATCTGAGGACGTCCTGAAGTATAAACCTCCATGGGCTATCACAAGATCTGTTACAGACTCTCCAAAACCAGAGTCCTGTATATCTTCATTAGGAAGTGTGCTAACAACACTGTCCGACTGCAATTTTATTCAGACTCTACAGTAAAGCAAGGATTATATTATGTTGCTCTTGTCAAGTGAAATATTCCTTATCAGTGTCTTTAAGGAACGAATATTCCAATGCCATTTTGACATTTATGTCCTGCTGACTTGTCTGTTTGTGAACGGTCTCATTTGGTTCAGTGGAGCTGCTTGCATGTGCTGATGGCAGCAGGGTCGCTGCCTAAATTGTGCCCCCCAAAGGAAATCCCATCAGAGATCTTACCTCTCCCATGCCTGACTCCCACAGACCCCTGATGGCACAGGCTGTGCATTGCCTAATTTCACCACCAGACAACCCTACCAAAAACAAAGCAAGTGAAAGGTTCTTTCTGATAACTAGATCAGATGAAATTGAGGAGAGAGAGCATGTCATCAGGTCTGGGAGGGCAGTCTGCAGCTAAGTCTAAATATTCTAAATGCTCTGAAAGTATTTCTAAATCTAGCCAGGGGTAACACTTACCTAATTTAAACCCTAATTTAAAAATAGCTAATTTCAGCACGACCAGAACTTCAGGAGTCTGATTTCCTGTGTGTTTGTCTCTCCTGGTTGATTTACTTAGTGGTCCAAGTCAGAAAGTGTCTGACATAGTCATACCCTTGTCAAATTATTTATAGTCTCTGTGCCCTGTTTTGATACCTGTTTTCATGAGACCCTAAAGAGTTTAACTTTTTTTCAGACTACTCTTCCTGCATCTCCCATAACTCCATGTAATCAAGGGTTCAGATGGTTTTATAAAGGAGGGCACAGATGAACACTAACATATTTATGGAACATGATTACATGAGATAAAGGAAAAATCAAGCAACGAAAACCTCATTCTTTCTTGAATGCGTATTTCTAGACCAGAGCTTTTACTAATTAAGTTGTGTGAACAACTCTGAGCACTAGCAAAAACCTTTGGCTCTGCACAGTCATATTTCCGAATACAGTAGTACTGCAGGGGTCCTATTTTTTTTCAATTTGATTTCAGGTACTATTTCTTAAAAAGCATGCTTCAAAAGGATAAGTGCGTTTCTTATCTTCACACACACACCGTGTGATAGCCATGGTTGCTGAGATTTGATCTTAGGGCCGGAACAGTAATTTCCACAATTAATGGCACCACTCATGCCCAAAAATGTCAAAGACTTCTAAAAGTCTTTGAAATTCTTCGAAAGATAAGCATTAATGATGTAATAACTAAGATTAGCTCCATTTCTGGCTTGGCCCTAAAGAAAAAGACGTAATTGCAAGGAGAAAGTATTTTAGTGCTCTCTATGCATGTAGACCAGGTTGAGTGAAAGCCAGAAAAATTCCTGCTTAGCTGTAAACTCATTCAACGGAGGGGAAAGAGGCAAATAGTACAAAGTCTTTTGTCCGAGAGGAAAGACATATTGAGAAAACGCTCATCCCAGCTTTGAACTCCAGAGGGCAATAGTCCACAGCACGACGGGTACGTAGGTGGCTTTTTTGGTTGTGTGTTTGTTCGGATTTTTGCTTGTTTTGGTTTTTTGTTTGCTTTGTGTGGGTTTTGTGGGGGGTTTTGTTTTAAATTACGGTCATTTCCTGTAGCTTTTTTGATACTACCAGCAGGACACGAGTCATGTCGACAGATTCATAACAATGGTGGATGCAGAACACACAGCCGGGGCTGCTAGAAGTGTAGCTGGTAACAAAGGGTGGGTCTATTTTGGAAACAAAAAAAACAAAACAAAACAAAAAAAAGTGCTCTCTTCCCTCTGAAAAGTGTCAAGTGGGAGTTCAGATGCAGGCTAGAGGAGAAGCAGGGTAGGATGTATGTGAGGAGAGGATAGGTTGTGAAAACAGGTCAGAAGGGTCATGTAATTTGGGTAAGTTCTCATGGGTGTTTACTAACAGCTTTAAGATGAACGTGGCAACTATATAAAATCTTATGATTATTCATTCTGATTTTAGTAGTAAAAAAATCATATTTTCACATTTTAGGAATGCAAGAATTCTTATAGGCATCATCCAAGCTGCAAACTCTCTCGTATTGCTTTGTTAATGCAACATAGTGTTTGAGTCTGAACCAGGAGAAAAAATATCTTAATACCATTAAATTCTTTAATAATTTCATTGTTTTTTGAAAGATGCACTAAATAGGGCCAATGTTTTACAAGTAAACCTCTCCCACTCTGGCTGTCACTGGTAATAGGAGAAAGCACTCTCAGGCTTCCCTCGGGTCACTGCTACAGTGGCTTTTGCTACTATCTGGAGCCCACGAGTTGTTTCAGTTGCTCACCAAGATATTTGCTGCGCATTCTGTCACTGCTGGCACTGCGCCTTTTCTCCTATCATTCAGAGGTTTCCTTGTCCTGCTCCAGCTCTGAGCAGAGGTGACCTCACCTGGCACCATTATAAGTTTAACCAGAAGATCAGCAAAACAAAACATGCTCCAAGCAAAACTTGAATAGACAGAAGACAGGGAGGGGGTGGGGAAGAAAGAAAAAAAAATTGGAAACTGAAGTAGTCTGTTTGAATGTCATTGTTTTGTGCTTTCGTGAGCCCTGGTTTTTGAATAGGCTATGCGCTCTTTGCTGTTACATGCTGGCACCACTTGTCTCCCTGATGTCAAGGAAGAGATACACTTGTCTGTGAAGGCTTTGCTGGGGAAGAAAAGTTTGTCGGAAAGCAGTAGGAAATTAGTCAACCACCCATCTAATATTCAGAAGTGTTAGTGATGAAAAATTACTTCACCACACGTAGATACTTCTGAATTATTTTTTTTCAGTTTTTTTGCAAATTGATATTATGGCCAAATGCTCCTGCTTCTGTAATTTTTTGTTTATGTTGTAAAATCAACTGGCTATCTGGCTTTATTATTTTTAGGTTTTTGAAAGTTTACCTTCCCACACCAGTGTTCAGAGTGAATATCGTATGGCTACATTTTGTTGTAGTTTTACAGGAGCAGCATGGGTATAAGGTTTATTACCTGCCTTTAACATAAATAACATTATCACAGCTGCTCAATGAACAAGTTGAGGTCGTCTGGTTCAGGCTGAAGACAGGTTAATTAGAGACAAATCTAGATTTGGAGGTTTTTTCCTTTAGTTGGGTTTATTTTTGCATTCTTTTTAAAACACCTGAATTTTAGCACTTCCTTCTTTGAAACATAACTGGAGCAACAGCACGGGTACCTCCTCATAAATAAGAACAAACTTTAGGATGGAATTATTGATGCATACCAAGCTACATTGAGTGAGGGGACCATATCCAAGATAGAAGTAAAACTCAAATTTTCACTTAACTCTCTGAGTTCAATGAGAGTTTTAATTAGAGGAAGCAAATAATCTGTCTGACAATTGTGTAGGCTCTGGTTTATAAACTCACAAGTCAGGCAGGGTTTATAAGAAAACTTTACAGTTCATAATTAGCAGTTTATAGCTAAGATACAAGCAACTCACTCTCCCAAAGTTCAATACCATTCTTCAGTAACTGATTTTGTAGAGAAGATGAAACAAAGCTGGATGGACTTTGGTAAAGCAACTGATAATATCCTCTAATGTGAAAAATCGTCAGTTAAGGTAGAGATTAACATAAGAACTCTGAAGTTGGTTGTAATTCACTGAAAATGAGGTAACACCAGTTTCTTTTGAACAGGAGATTAAACACCTGCTCTAAGGTTACAGGTGGAATTTCTGAGAAGTCACCATGGGGATTGGTACTACTTAGAAGTCTTTGCAGTTGTCCAAGGTGTGGAGTTGAGGAGAACTGTCACCAGAAGGGGATCTGAGTGTCGTCCTGGACCGAACAATGGTGAGGATTACAGTAGCAGCAAAAAAAAGGAAACTTTGACCTAAAATTAGAGAGATTAATAACACAGGTATTGGTAAAAATCTCTGCTTAAATGAGAGGCTTTGTACTTGAAAATGAGAGAGAGAAAAACAGTCAACGATTATGGATGGCAATGTAGTCCTCAGTCATGGACAAGAAGAAAAAGCAATGATGATATAGTAGAGCAAAAATGCTGTACAGGAACACTGTACAAAAACTTGCTGGGACTTCATGGGGATGTACGTTTTAGTGTCTTTTAAAGGTAAATGAAATCTGCATGTGTTGAGAAAGATGATCAGGTAAAATGAGTAGATTAAAAAGTCATTCCATTCTACTCACGTCCCTTCAATATGTCTTTAGGTGAAGAGAGTTCCTATACTCTTTTGACTCATTCTGATATTGCAGAATATGACTCTTTTTACGTGGATTTATGATCAATAAGTCTTTCAAAGCTCAGTTCTAAGGATGTCTTCCTTCTGAATGTGGGTATGAAGTGCCCTCTTGCTTTTGCCAGACTGGTTCTTTTTGTCCATTTTGAAGCTTAGAGGCTAAAAGGTTTCCTATGTGTCATCCTAATATCAATGGTATAATGAACCCCAGTGTTAAATTAAGGCTCTTATGCTGTCAGAAAGGATAATTTCAGGTTAGGAATAGGTGTGTTGCAGATACCTTTGGATCAAAACAGAACCTGGCAAGGTTAGAAAGTTACACAGAAAATATATCACACCTCATGCCATGGTGTGACCAGCCCACAGTGTAGTGTGTGTGGTTTTTTATTTCACATGCAAAACTTTTTTTCCGTAGTTTTCAAATCCTGTATTGGGTAAGACAGATTTTTTAAAAATGGCATTGACCCGGTAGCGCAGATGAGAATGTCTTTGCCTCAGAGAGCAACTTGGCATTTGTATTAAGAAAAAAACAAAACATATAGAAGTAGCACTTCAGTTTTACTCAAAAATGCAATTAAAGCTGCCTGGGGTCACCAGAATTTCCGTTAATACTGATGTGTATTAATGCTGACATATGTGAAAGCAATAGTTTTGTTTCTAGCACAAGCTTTCACAGAATCACAGGCTATACTGAGTGGGAAGGGACCTACAAGGATCACCAAGTTGAACGCCTGGCTCTGCAGAGGGCCATCCCCAAGAGTCACACCCTGTGCCATAGAGTATCGTCCAAGCGCTTCATCAACTCTGTCAGGCTTGGTGTTGTGACCCTCTGTCTGTAGTGAAAGTGTATTTTACTTTTTAATACCTGTAAAACATTATTTTTCTGTAACATGAATTTATATTCCCTAATTTTGTTTTGTCTTTTCCACATTTCTCAATTTCATCTCCTTGCTCCCCAGGACACACACAAAGTAGGTCAACTATATACTATGGCAGAAAATTAGTTTGCAGTTGTAACTCCTTTGCATGATGTTTTTCTTGAGACACAGTTTTACTCCCTGTATATTTTAATATTTATCTCCTAAATTTTCATTCTATCTTTTTAACCTTTTGGGACAGCACTTGATACTTTTAGAGTGTTGATGCTAAGGCACAATCATACCCTGCACTTTATACCTATAAAGGTGTATCCTCTGAAAGAGCATCTCCAATGCTGGCCACAGAATTCCTGCATCTCTAACAGAGTGTCCATTGTTTCCACGCAGGGTTAGTGTAAAAAGATTGCAGGAAAAGTAACAAGGTGCTTTTATTTAAAGTGTAATCAAACCCCGCTATAGCAAAACAGAAATAAGCTGTGTCTAATTCCTTTTATATATTTATCTAGGCATGGTTTATTGGGGTACTATGTTGCACAAGTCCATACCACTCAAGTATATTTCATTCAAATACATCTTTCAAATGAGGAGCAAAGGTAGGACAGACAAAACACGTGATTGCTAACACAAGCTCATACAACTTTCAAAATCCGATGTGGCAGGCATCTCTTCACACTCTGGGCAAATGGCACATAGTACCAGGAGACATTAGGTTTTTAAAAGTGAAGTTAAACTGATAAATTAGACCTCATTTATTGAACAGCAGTAACAGCCAATTGCCTAGGGAGTCATTTGACACCTTTGAAGACCCTGCTAACTTAATTGGTGATAGTTTGGGGGCTGAAGGAAACATTTAAGCCTGTAGCAGCAGGACATCGTGCAGCATGAAAATGGAGAAGACAGGCATTCTCACTGACAAGGGGAGTCATATATAGATTTTTGTGTCCATTGTTTTTGCTTATTTGTGTGTGTGCTTTACTCAGTCAATCAAATATAATTGACACCACTGGGTTCTGTTGTTTTGTGGATGACAGGAGCTAATGCAAGGGAAAAAAAGCTGGGAGTAAACTTCCCCCGAAAGGCTGTGTAAAGGTTTTTCCACTGGGCTTGTGACATTTTTTGCTCAATTGTATTAATTGATGTAGTGACAAGGCAGTTGGAAAGATGATGGATACTGATCACTACANTTTTTTTTTTAAGTATCTGGGCATTAACTTAAACCCTGCTTTTGTGCAAGCAGTAGGAATGCAGCCAGTAAGGATGTAAGACGAAGGTTTAAGCACCTGCAGACCGAGTTTATAGGGCTCAACTGGACTCAAGCTGTGACTACATCTGGGTATTACTACAGAATATTACTGGATATATTGCTGGATATTACTACAGAATGAGAAAGGGATATTGCTTTGGGACTGGCTTTTACTCAGGATGCCCATGTTCCCACCTTGATCTTTCTGTTCAGTTTTTTTCCCCTTGTGTTGGAACTTTCAAGATTCACTGTTTCCTTACATCGGTTCCAGGGTATCTTTAAACTTAGTCTGGCTCTGCCCTAGATTTAAAGTATCTCCAAACCCAGGTTGCAAACCTAATTGCCTGTCCGAGGTGGTAGCGGAGATCAGATTTACAGTTAGTCACCACAGCTAAGTGTCTGGCTTCCAGCTGTGCTCAGAATACAAGCGTAGGTGGTCCCTGGATTCGAGGTACCATGTAGTAATTATCCTGTGCCTTTCTGTGGGGGTACTGACAAAAGCACACAGCTTTCCATGGAGCACACTATAGTTTCACCATAAAGGAGATGCCCCCATGTACATGTGACTGAGTTCAGAGATGGCATAAGTGTGGTAACAGGAGCATAGCTTTGCCTTTGAAGACAGATGCTTGATCTGAGTTAACACAGCCATCAATCACTCATTTTCCTGAAGGATATCAACTCTGGAGTTGTTTCACTATGTAAATTGCATAATCACAATCACAGTTTTTCTGAAGAGATCCCAGTGTCTGTTCCTTGCTTCTGGCCTACACTCAAAAGATGTGGTTAAAAAGGGAGTTTGTAAGAGTCCAAATTTTTAAAGAAGAAAATCTGAAGCCTTGACACAAAAATGTAAGCACACCTGTGAATCGACATTAGGGGGAGCATAGGCATCATCTGTGAACACGAGTTGAGTGAATATTGAACCAGTCATACTCTTCCGTTTATTCATTGTCTGTGGTTATGGTTACTAGGCTGGGATGATTAACACATTTTATGTATTAATCTCCTGATTAGAAACTTGACTTCAAATGCCCCACCACCTTCTTCTGTTTTAAGACCTACGGCCATTACCCAGAGAAAATTGCCCCCTGAGATCTCAACCAGATACAGAAATTCATGAAGAAAATTCAAGGAAAGCCAGAAAACTAAGGCATTTTTTTCATAAATAAATATTCCCATTAGTGTCTATGGCCCATAAATATTTCCTTTAGCAAATTCATACAAAAAAGTTGTACCCACAGTTTAAGTGATCTGAATTCACTTCCTCCTCTACCACAACAATTGTATACAGTGATGGCAGTTTGGGGTGAGACACACAAAAGCACCAAAAGGAAAGAGGTGGAAGGGAGAGACTCAGCTCTGATTTTCTCTGTGGGTCAGGGAGACACTCCTTTTAGCCAGAACTGTAGCCAGGTACAACCTCCTTTCTCTGTCTTTTGTATGGGTAAGCTTTCTGCCTGGTTTTTGATTTTATGGACAATTACTGTACTTAACCTGCTTTGATTAGTGACTTAAGTGAACTAAGACAACATGATATTCCTTCCTCCAAGGATGTGGTGACACTGTAAAATGGGGCCCAGGAACGCCTGAAACATTTCAGCTCCACAGCACATTCTCCACCCTGTAGCCAAAGGATGCACCTCTGAACTGCATGGGCTATAGGAGAGTGGGCATCACCAGGATCAATGGAGGCATGTTTCAGCAGTGACTGTTGATGACACTGATGGTTCTCTACATGCAATAAAATACTGGGGTATAGGTATAAGCCTGTAGCCTCATAAAAGGAGCTTTGTCACATTTGAGATGATAAGAAGTTTCCTGCTTATGTAGGAACTTGTAAAATTATGAGCAAGCTAAAACTCAGCATCTTGAAAGAAGGCATGAAAGCTAAAATATTCTCCTGATTAAACAGAGACTGCTTGATGATACTTTCAATTTTTATGTCAAATTCATATAAAAATTTTGAATTCCATTAGCTTCAATAAACTCTCAGTCACACCCTTGTAATATTTAAGATTGTAAAACATCCTCCACATTCGTGGTCACTATGATACAAACAGTTGATTTCTCTGGGACAGTATACACAGGAAACTGCTGAATCAGACCCACAACATAGTTCTTCTGAAACTAGTGTTAAAGTCTTGTCATTTGAAAGATACTATTATTTCAAGTGACTTGTCCTGTCAGGGAAGTAGTCCTCGTAATTTAGGAATTACTATGCTTGTAATTTAGCAGGTAGCTTTTAAAATGTGTAAATGGAACCAGCCATTTTCTCCTGCCAGAGAAAGTACCATACACTTGTAACTAAGCATTTCTTGCAAGGTGCCATGACACTGGTGACATGTGCTGTGAAGTCTCATGCAGGTCCCAATACAGATCTGTCAAAGATGAGGACCTACACAGAAAGGATGATTTGGACACCCACAGATGAAAGATGGGTTAGAAAAATTTCTATTTTCTTTATTTTTATTTCGCCTTACATCACTTCAGATCCCTCAGTATGTTACTTTCAAATACTTCAGGAAGCATTGGTGTCACCCTGGAGATGACCTTAAAATTAATCCCTCAGAAGTTTGATCATATATGTACAATTTATGTTTCTGTCGTGGGGTGTGTGTCATTATACGAACTAGAAGCATGGCTTGGAATCACTGGAAAAATGTGTCAGTGAATGTTTTATTCCATTTCAGGAGGAGTTTTTTAGTCTGTACAGCCCTCATAGGAACAGAGAGACAGTTATTTTCAGACATTCCTGAAACTGAAAAAACTCCACAGTCTTAGTACAAACAGTGTGAAACAAATGTATAGAGGCTTCTCCTTGCAGATATGTTGGGGGGTTTTTTGTCATTATTTCTCCAAATGTAATTATGGCAGTGTGCATAACATTGGCAACAGTGTGTCAACATATTTTCTGAGTTTCATTAGATGTTAGAATACTCGTCAGTGCTAGGAAGATAGAATTCAGTAGATTTTGGGAACTGAGGGTCTAGAATCTGCCATGTCTTCATGGTGGAACAGGTTCTACTTTCAGTTAAAATTCAAGAAAACAAAAAAGTGGTATTCTTGAGGTAATGAACTTCTTAACTTCTTTATGAAATTTTTTTCAGTTATTTTTTGCTTGTCTGCAGGTTAATTAATTAAGTCCATAAGAAAAATGACAAGTGGAATTCATTAAAAGCAAAACGTTTCCTAAGGTGTTCCATAAACTGTCATTTGTGGAAACTGTGATACCATTAGGAAAGCTCACTAATACATGGCACCGCTCATCATCATCCAATTCACTACACCTTGGAAAAGATACATACATTGTTATTTATTATTCTTTTTGATGTATACTGATTGCTTCACAGAAGACATGGAAAAATGTGGCATTTATTCATGAGTTTTCCAGTATACACTTCAGCTGTATCACAATAATAGTGAGGAAAATAGAGGCTGCAGTGGGTGTATCCCAGTACAAAAAAAAAACCCATGCATGATTCTTCACAGTAGCATTGAGGAATGCAGTCTCATGCTACTGTTGGTCCCTTCGTGCTTAATCATGTATGTTATAGTTTCTGATCAACAACATTTTTTTAGTTTCCAAACCAACATTTGCATATCGTTTCATGGTATCTTCTGTGTGCATATAATAAGTATATCAAACCAATGTGCAGACGGATGACAGTGCATGCCAGAAAACTATAAATCTCTCCAAAATTGTATTTCCATGTTGCTTTATCTTTAAGTACAAGTGTGTTTGGTGGTTGTGCCAAGCCAGTTTTACCCATTTACACTCTAGTCAGATTTGCAGGAATGGAAATAGAAAAGCTGTAGCTCTCTTTTAGACAAACTTGATGAGGATCTATGTGTGTGGCATATGCAGAGCCAAGGTACTGCATGGGTAGAGATGAACTTAATCTATATGCATGTTAAATTAACTCACAATATTTTGCACTACTTCTTTTAGATTTTCAATATGTAGAGTTTGTCTTAAGATACCACATGATTCTGACTAATGTCCTGAAACTGTGGATGTAAAACAAGGTTTTATGTCAAGATAAAGAAGGCTGGAGCAGTTGAATCTTGTCTGCCCTTCGGATCAGTAATGCCTTGTGGCATATCCAGGTTATCGCATGAAGACACCACAGCATCACTTTGTCAGTTTCCCATCTACAGCTGAATGTAGTCCGGGACTCCACTTTCTTGCAGACAAGGTTTTGGGAGCTGACTTTTTAAATATACCAAGTACTGAAATGTCTGTGTAATTAGGCTTTTCTAGCAGAGCTTATCAGTAAGCAGTGCCCTTTCCTACTTCATAATTAGCATTTACATTATGTCCATTAGCTCAAAATTTTAATAAGGCTTCAAAGTACCTGGGTCTGGAGAGTGCATCAAGGAAGTATATAAATATTTTAAAGAGTAACATGTATAAAACACTGTGTGCATGCAGAGAATATAATGGAAGTGTGTTACTTTTGGTAATGCCTGGGGTTAAATATTCTGAAATCAGCATACCTTCAACATGAAATTCTGTGTTTTGTAGAATTTAAAGACTGAAACCCATTTCATTTCTACTTTTTCACTCCTACACAGGGCAGGTGCTTGGACATATATGCAAATATGTTAATGTGACTTATTTGAATGCAGCAGTTGCCAAAATCCACTGTAAAATCAGAACCTTCTTCAGTAAATAAATGAAGGAACAGTTTTTGTAGATATCTTGACACATTTTTGCTAAACTTATTCTAAAGGAAAAAGTCATTTGTGCAGAAAAATGAAATTTAGCAACATCATAAAGACAGAAAGGTCAGGAAATATACAATGAAGCTCAGGCTTTCTTACTTTTCTGTTTTTGCTGAAGCTATGCCAATGTCATGTAACTTTGTTTAATCACCATGTTCATGTGAATATTTGCTTTTGCCAAGCAGGATGACTTTTTCATCTGATTTAAACCAGCACATTGGATCAATGCTGCTAGTGTTTTACATCAGTGGAGAATGCTGTCTGTACTATGCAGCTGGCATGCTAAAAGACAAGAGCTAGAGTTTTCTTCAGCTCACTACCTTCCTTGCCACAGTGGGAAGCAGAAATGTATGGTGCAACTATCTGAACAGATTCATAGCTTAATGAAAGTGTGGTGTGCAAGAAATACTTGACACCAGATGCAGCTGGATTCATGTAATACACACAATATTTGTAAGGGTTCACTCTAACTTTCAGCAGCTGCTCTTCACTCATCAGGTATGATCATGCTTCAATGTCAGAATGAAGCTGACAGCATTCTTGAAGGTCCTGCAGGGGTTTGTGTTTTTACTTTATGCAGTAATAGACAAAAAACTAACAAAGCAGACTGTTGGTATGGTGATCCAAAGCTATTTTGTCTTTCTGTTTATTGTCCTGCAATAGTTTCTTCAGCTCTTTCTATAGACCTAGGGAGGGGAAGCTTAGACTTGTGTTACAGTCACCTGTTCCTTGGGGAAAGAACAAACAATCCCAGAAAAAGAAGGAGGGAGGCGGTTGTGGAGAAAGCCCTGAAGATTGACTGGGGGCCCTAGTGTATTCCTTCTTACACCAGCGCATCATTTAGTCCATGTTCTTCCATCTACCTTGTTTGCAGTAAATAGCTGCCCATTATGTCAGGTCAGGCGAGCGCTGTGGCGTCACAGCTCAGCAGCCGGGATCAGCTTGCCAAGCATGCAGGGCACAGCCTCCAGGGAGCAGCCGCATGTGTCAAGTGCTTGAGCTGTCAAGGCTCAAAGCGACAGTTTATCTGGAGGCTTTAAAACATCCTTGCAAAGTTTCCCCTTCTTCCCTTCCCCCCTCCTCTTGTTGACAATCTGCTTGAAAGAAGACAGATGCTGGAGTAGTTTTCTTTAGACTTGTGTAATTCCACAAGGTGCAATGCACCAAACACAGTTCCGCCCATCTTTTAAGAGGCCAAGTTGAGGAGGCAGGCATGTTGTTGGAGGGAGGACAAGGGGTCCTTTATGCTAACACAAGTATTTCCAGATGAATTTGATACTGTCAGTGTGCCTTCCTAATGTTCTTTGCCCACAATAAACAAACTACTTTACAAGTTCCTAGAGAAACCAAAGAATTGTGTCTGGGGTGATATTTTTCAAGCCCCTTTTCAACTGCATTTTGTTGAATATTTTACAGCCTTTTAAGAGAACACAGAGTTACCAATATGACATATATTTTTCCCTTTCATCATTTTACCCTCAATAGGGTACAACACAGAGAGAGAGAACACAATAGGGTTCTCTACAGATTTGTTTGCATGAAAATAAGATTTATCTTGTAAACAGAGTTGAATCACTTATCAGACCATATCTTAAAATACCAGTTTTATATCACGGCCACCTCTGCAGGCTGATTCTGTTAATGGTGCAAGTCCACAGACATTTGCCTTAGAAATTATGTTCAATAGAGTATGTTTTAAAAATAACCTCTAAAAAACTAAATTATGCTGTACTCTCAGCATAGTTTGTCATTCTGTGATCACATTTTCATTCAGGGCAAACTTTTTTCAGATCCTCAGTGCATTTTGCTGCACATCACATATAATTTCTGTATTTGCTTCCTAAGTTGCACATGCGTCAGGAGCAGGGAAGCATATCCTTTCAAGACAACTTCTCTCTTTTTACGGTTCTGTCTTCTACAAACATAACTCAAGCAGTCAGTAATACAAAATCTTCCCTTCAGATGATCCTGCCATTGCCTATCTGCACTGAAAAAGGGATGAAAGTAGAGAAGAAAAGTTGAAATCTTCCTCCCTCACTAACACTTTTGCCATGCTTGATCTCCTCCAATATTTGCCTTTCTTCATCAGATGTTACTGAGCTTAGAGGAGCTCCAAGCAGAGCGAGGCATGTTTTAAACAAGTGAGTTGACAGAAGAATACATCAAGTTCATTCTCATTCTTTATTTGTTCTTCAGATGACCCAGGGAGGCCCCTTGAGCTGTCTACATACACAACTAATCAAATACTTTCACCTTCCACACGTATATCCTAAAATTCAGGGCCAGGAAACTAACCTGCATGGCTCTCTTCCTTCTCTGTGTGGTTTCCAGTATGCACACAGCACTGAACAAAAATGCACTTGTTAATCCTTGCTTTAAGAGGTAACCAGTCAGGTTCGGAGTTAGCATCTAAACCCTGTGGTTGCTTTGTTTGATTTGCACCTTCCAAAAGCATGTCTGGAAAATCTCTTCTCACAAAAGCCATCAGAGAGGTTCATTGTGCCATCCATCTGTCCTTTGGTATCTGTTTCTTCAGAAAGGGAATGATTTCAATAAGCGTATTTGCAAAAGATTTCAGCTGATATCTGAACCTATTCTTAGATGCTCCTTGGTAAATGTTTTTAGGTGGCCATGGTATTTTCAACTGATTTATATTATTTTCATCCTCCTTCTACAAAAATTTAGATAAAAAGAAATCTATACTGACATTGATAGGACTAGCAATGGCATCAAGTCTAATTTTCTGGTCTAGGCAGTTTCTTGTGCCTCTCCCAAATTTCTCAAACATCTTGTGTTAGATATTGCATCCAAAACTGAACTGATAGGTTAGTTACTGCCATTAGGGCACTCTTAATCTTATTCAGATATAGCATAGAATGATTTACTGTAGCACTAAACTTTACATATGCGTCCTGCACAATACTGAATTTCTAGCATGCGCAGCTAGAACTGAAGAAAAGGAAGTTCAGTTATTATGATACAAGTAACTTTTCCCATGTTATCAGCACCCTGTTAAGGTAATTTTTGACCAAAAAAATTCATGGGTTATTTATTTATTGCTCTGCAAATAAAATCCTTCTGAGTCACCCCCTCTACTTTTCCCTGGCAGCTTACCATACACTAGATGGCCGCTAAGGGATCTTTCAGACTTGTAAACTAAACCTGGATGTAATGGCACAGAGATACCACAATGCAAGGACTCCGAGGTAGTTACCACCACCACCACCACCACCACAAAATAGTGGGAATGTGAGCTTTCCACCAGTTAAATTTTACAAGCAGTACAAGTTCCTACAGTAACTTTTAGGCTCCTCAAGCCTGTGCTTGGTATAGCACAGGTTCGGTGGAATGCCAAGCCACAAAATGAAGATTTGGAGTTACATATGGGTATGTGATCCCCAGCTGGTGCTCTGTGCTGCTTGGGCAACTTCTTTCCTCTGTGCAACAGCACAAGCTGTCTTTCCAGAACTAAACATACACTATTTTCAGCCCCAGACATCCCATCTCTTATCTGTCCTGCTGCATAACCAAGTGTCAATGACTGGTATTCTTCCTGTTAGTTGTATCCAGCATCCTTAATCTTTTCTTCCACTAAGTGACTCCATACTGTGTGGGAGTACTGAAGTAAATAGAGCAAATGTAACACTTCATGTTAGAGTTTATTTACATCCTTACATAAGCTGGTAAATGGCATAGAAATGCTCAGGTGGCAATTAGCCTTTTTTTTAATGCAATGGAGGATGTGAGAAATGCATCCTAAGAGTAGGGCTATGCTCTGAATAATGAAGAGAAAATGAAATATTGAACATGCTCTGTTTCTCTATACTGAATGATAAAATGAACCTATAAAAATATGTGATCATAATGCATATGAATGTTTGCACAGCCTTAGAGTTGGCATAATTAGACTTTTGAAGGCATGATGCATTATGCAAACACAATGTAATTTCAATAAAGTTGAAAGTCTGCAAAGCCTTCAATACAGAAACTGAGCCGATAGTTTGTAAAGATGATATTTCTTTCTTAAATGGCTTTCACATATGTCTCCATGGAGAGCAACGTTTGTTCATACCATATTGGAAAACACAACTTAAAACCCAGAAATTGCCCAGTACTACAGTGGTTGATGAATGCATATTTTCAAATTATTTTTTTCCTATTACACTGAAGTCAATAGCCTCAATACATCTCCTCATCACTAACATGATTCCAAAATTACAGTTTTTCTGTCTCTTCTATGTCTTCCAGTAAATTGAAAAAGTGATAAGTTTAACTATTTTAGATGGCTTTTAGATTTGGCTTTGACAGGGGCCTCTGAGAATGGACCTTGTGCAAAGCAACTCATACCACACCTTTTGAAAGAACTCTTCTATGCTGCTTTGTGATGAATTTGAAAGATACATCACCATGGTCAGAAAGCCTTCCTGAATTTTCAGGAGTTTTTTTAAAAGACACACTGGATCTTAAGTAGCAGAACTATGTTGATTTGGTTTCTCCACTAAAATTCAAGATTTCATAGATGGTATGGGAATCCAGGATACCGCTGTTAGGATTCTGTTAGTGTTCTACTGGTGATACTGTGCAATGGAAACGTACTAAGCTATGCTTTAGAAAACCAAGTCTCTATTCATTTCAGGAATGTTCAGAATTATAACAAGGGAGCATGTCAATTCATAAAAACCTGGCTGCAATTGTGAAAAGAGGATTTCTCAGTATTAAGTCTTTCTATGATTTTTTTTTCCCTGTTAAAATGCATCAAACGGAATAACTTAGCAGTATTATTTATATTGGAGTAAAATTTATCTAGTGATTAGAAAATGTCATTACAAGCAAAATGATTGTCTGTAAAAGTCTTTCCCTGCTAAAATGTGTTGACCTAAATGATATTCCTCAAAGGTAAGTCAGAGTGTTATGTGATGTTCTCTCATCGATTGTTGATTCTATGTGTACCTCTGGGAACAGAAACCACAAAGAAACGTTTTGAAAGAAAAAAGAGTGACCTTTTCTATGTAGGCATTGTAATACTATGTGATGCTGAAATAAATAAATATGGCAAAAGGCAGAAAAATCTTTGTGAAAAAGTCGGAATTTTTATATATTCAGGATGAAATCAGAGTTACAATACAGCTACTTGCCATCTACAGTGAAAGCTATAACTTCAAACCAGACCTTTATCTTCATGCAGTCAATATTGAAGAGGTAATGTGAGGTAGCAATCTTTTGCATAGAAAGCATAAGTTTCCCAGCTTGGATGATAAAGAAAGTGTTGCACTATTGTTACAGTTGAGAACCAGAATTTCTACAGTAATTTGCTTGTAATCCTGTTATTTATATATCTGCATATATATATACAAGGAAAAGAAAAAAATCAGGGGGGTGGGGGTGGTTTTGTTTGATATTTTAGTCAAAGATAGTGTTATTGTTCATTAGTCAAACCCACTCTCTCATACCCTTAAAAGAAGAGGCTTGGCAGATGCAGTAGCAGTGGAAGGAAATTGAGTTACTTTTATGTAACTGAAATAACTTGAAGATCGCGATTACTTTTAGTGCAGTATTTGAGTCATCTTACTGAAAAGTTTATTTTTAGTCAGACTGACTTATATATGCTAAGTTATATACAAGCCTTACAGGGAGCACCACGTGACTTATTCTTCATCAGTTTCTTTATGGTCTAAAGAGAACTAAACAATCCATCCTAAAGCTAATGTATTCCAAATCCCAAGAGGAGGAAGGAGGGTAAGTGTGGATCTATAGAGGGTTTTGACCTTTAAGAGAACTCCAATTACAAGTATGGTAGGCAATTTCTCTTGGATCTTTACACTCCACAAGACTATGTAGTTACTATTCTTATGTTCAAGATTTGGCTATATAAACTAACATATATCATAAAAGTATACCTAAATATTTCAGCCGGAATATATTTTGGACATGGTATTAATGAATCATAGAAACATTTTAACACTGACTATCAAATACAGCAGAATGGAAATAACAAGGCATTTATTTCAGAAGGACTTCTTGTAACATAGTACAAATGTCAATGTATTTTATTTAGACAGAATATTCCATCTGTGTTTTGCATCTTTTTATTGCTAAAATATAGTAGACATAAAACTGAATAAACTGATCCGAATAATTGGTGTTACAAGAGCTAAATCTAAAGATGGGGCGAAAGTAGGGGTATGGAGTAGAGGCTTAAATCTTTGCCTTTCCTTCCAAGAAAAAACAATACTTTTTTTTTTTTTTTTTTTTTTTTACTTAGAAAGAAAACGGGTTATTTCCAAGGATTTAAGTTTCATCCTAAAATTTTGGGGAGTTGTGCTGGCTGGGAAAAACAAAGCAAAGCTCAAAATTCTGGCTGGATTTAGAAATAAGGTGTAGAAAAAATACAGTACACAATGTTTTCCAAGAACGCTTGGACAGGAAAGAAAGGAAAGAAGAGCAAGTAAGCACAGGGTTCCTAGTATTTAGCTGGAGCTTTGTAGCTTGCTTTCGGGATATTGTTGCATTGAAGAGGTAGATCAGGCCAACAATACCACACATAGCCAATACTCCTCTTTCTATGACACCAGCTATATGCCTGCTCTGTTGCAAGTGTGTCTCCCCAGGCAGCTGTCCAGGTTAGCCTGATTTCCATTTATGCACTCATCTAAGCTCCAGCACTTGCCTGCTGCCTGGATAGCAGCAACACCAGTTCATCCCAGGAGCCAGAGTTGCCTGAGCAAGAGGTTGTCTATCGGCATGCCACGGAGGCCGTAGCAGCCACCTTCCAGCCACACAGCCTGCGTGCCACCCTCCAGCCCTTGGAGCTTGCCCTCAGGCCTCTCTGCTCTTACTGGAGCAGAAGTTTCCCATAGAAGCAGTTTCAGGAACTGTTTTCATGTGCAGCGGTCATCACTATTTCAAGTGTTGACACAAGTTTCTATTGTTTACACCCTTTGGCTTATTCCTTAAGTTTTATCATTTTTTACTGTGACATGAATGTTATCACCTGTGTTTTCTCAACAGTACTGAGTGTTTGCACTGTAAGAATTATCCCTGCCTACATGCATTTTCTTGGGTTTTATACTTTTTAGTGTTTTGTTACTTTTTTCTGTATTTTATGCACGTTTGCTGATGTTATTTTCCTTTAATATTTGTGCCTTTTTTTATTTATACTATTGACTTAATTCACTTTTCCAGTTTGTCCTTGCAATCTGTTTGCATTTGATTTCTATTCCTATCTCTCTTTACATTTGATATCATTGTTTGCATTCATAAGAGTGTGTGGATCACTGCATGGTTTGCACAAGGAGCCTGCCTTCCAGGTGAGAGACACAAAGGAACAGGATAGCACTAAGACCTCTGTTGCCTGCCAGACACAACCACACTGGAGACCACACAAGGAGAAGGTGGAGGGGCAAGAAACAACCAAATAATAAGACAAGAGCAAATGGGAGTTGGTTTTGTGGGAAATGCAGAAAAATTATCTACAGACTTAGAAAATATGAGCTGCCAAACATTTCAGGTTCCTACAAAAGAGTGATTTAGACTTTTGTTGCTCTCATAAATAGCAAACAAGAAAAATTGATCCTATCATTCCCCTTTGAGTAAGATAATCCCACCCTTCATTTATAAAAAGTAGTGAAAAAAATTATTTCATCAACTGAGTCAGCCTTGAATGACATTCAAATATGTTTCTGCCTTCCCTTTCACTTGTTCTGTATAGAAGATGATTGTATAGAACATGGTGAAGGGTCTTAGAAGGGAGGCCATACAAGGAACAGCTGATGCCAGTGATCTGGTGTCTTAGTTTAGGGCAAAACCAAAACAATTTTGAATACCTTTCTCAAGAAAAGATCACGCCTCTTTTAAACTTAGAACAGAATTTTAATTTTGAAGGAAAAATGTAGAAGGAGAGATAACAGTTCTTAACCACTAAATATAGTTATATATATATGCATATATGTATATGTGAACCACCAGAACAGAACAGATAACTATATAACCAAAAAGACCTGAAAAATAAGTCCGTGGAGATACGGGGTGGGGGCTGGTAGCAGACCGCGTGGTAGTCCCTTTGTTCTCCAGCCGGCGCTGGTGCTGGCCCCGNTTTCGGATCGTTATCTAGGTGGAGGCAGTGTCACCCTCCCCCGCCCCGCAAAGTTCATTGTTAGCCGGAGAGGAAAGAAAAAATCCTGAAAAAATCTGAAACTTTAACATCTGGGAGGTCTCTTCCAACCCAACTGATTCTATGATTCTATGATTCTAAGATACTGTCACTGGAGCTATTTCATTGATGCCTTTCTGCAAACCAGTACAATGGGTTTGTGATCATACTTAGCTAGACAGACGCCATGAGCAAAGTTTTTGGTATTTGGAATTTGTATGCAAAGAGTTTAGAAATCAGCTGGGAAAACAGTTCCCTCTGACGTATTCTCCAAGTTCACCTTTTACTTTTTCTAAGTTCATTGCATTTGCATGATCTCAGCTGTTTTAAGTAAAATAGAAAGTGTTAGCATGGGTTAAAAGCTTATTTACCCACTCTTGATCTCTAAGTAACACCAGAGGGAATAGCCATTCCAAAGGGAATGGATTAACATATGACGTTTTTTCAGGTATATTGAGCTGTAGAATAGTTCCTAGATAAACAGAATCTTTTAAAAACTGTTTTAGAAATATAATAACCATCCTTTTACTTTCACATTGTGAGGTCTGGATCTTTTTTAAGTTCTTTCTTCACTTAATTACCAGGATTTCATACATTTTAATATTTTATATTTTCCTATGGAATTGTCGAACATTTCTAATGATAGGTTCACCATTAGGATCTCCTTCTGACCTTTGTTCTAATCTAAGAAACAACTTGCAGAGTTACCTTACACCAAATTAAACTAAATCTATATACTGAAGTCAGTGGAGTTACAGAAATGTTTAATATAGAGGAGTCTGTCTGCAGAAGGCTGGAAGTGTTTTTTGAGTTATTATATTATTTTGATTGTTTTCATACAAAAAGAACAGAAGTAGGGGGAGCGCAGGCCAGCAAAACCTTCCTTATGTACCGTATTTTTCAGTCACAACAGAAAACACAGTTTCATACTGGGTGCTATTCTCTAAGCCTATGAACCAGGCAATGGTTTAGAGTCCATGTTTGAATAAGGTAAACACAGTTTAGTGTTGCCTACACACCTCTCTCTCTCTCTCTCTCTCTCTCTCTCTCCCCCTCCCTGTGTTTTGGGGGGAGGCTTTTTGAGTTGTAACTAATGTTTGAATACATCTTGATAACATCTCTCCCATGTAAGTTCCAGGTTGCACAAGACCAGGATATTTTTCAGTCACATTTTTGCCTTACAGCAAAATCCTGAGACAATCAGGAGTGGTTAGATTACAAGGAATCACAATTTTTAAAAGTCATGTTTCGTATTAACACAATAAATCTATCACCTGAGCAGATAAAATTATACAATGGATAAAATCTTATAGTTTATTTGTTTACAAAACTGCCAGGATGATTTTTAGGACCTTATTTCACAGTGTCCATGTAGGCATAACTGATATAAACACTGGATAAGATTACTGTTTTGTTTTGCCTCCATGAAAATGTGTAGTATTCTTCTTTTGTTGGAGGAAGTTGCTGTGGCTTAGTTTTTCCCTTAGCATCTCCAGTTGGGTGTCTGGAGACCCTTTTAGGGCATTGAAAGCAGCTATAAAACTATTTTAATCTTATGTTCATTCTTTTCAAGATTTAGGTACTCCGACTGCACTGGTGGGTGGTGGTTTACCTGTGGGACAGACAAAACTGTCTTGTGAACTGGGTAGGAAGAAGAACATCCTCTCATCTCAGGCTGTGTTTGTTTTCACTGTAGCTCACAGTGGATGGGTGAGTGCTCCGAATTGCAGTGCCTCTTGGGTAGACAAGACCAGGTCCTGTCCTTGTGCCACAACAGCCCCTTGCAGTGCCACAGGCTGGGGAGAGAGTGTCTGTTAAGTGGCCTAGTGGAAAAGGACCTGGTCCTGGGGGTGCTGGTTGACAGCTGGCTGAACATGAGCTAGCAGTGTGCCCAGGTGGCCAAGAAGGCCAAAGGCATCCTGGCTTGTATCAGCAGTAGTGTGGGCAGTAGGAGCAGTGCAGTGATCATGTTCCTGTGCTTGTAAACAGGGATTTTTTTTAGCATTTCCTTTCATTGTAGATCCATATAAAATGCATCTTTGGGATTTTTAATTGAAAGTGTTACCTGGTGATCTGTTTTGTAGTTGTTCATTACAAGACTGAAAAGAAAAGGCTTTGTGATTGGATTTGTACTCTTTTGTCCTTAGTGTGCTTACCTTCCTATTGATTCAGGTAATGCATCCATCAGGGAAATAAAAATGTTTGGCCTTACTTAATTAAACCAAATTACTTCTGTGGCTTTTACATAGTTTTGCTTATTTATTTTTTCTCTTATGGGAATCCCATTAACATGTGTTGTATAACCAAAAAAATTAAGAGCAGGAGATAATTTCTGTGAATCAGAATCATATGCAACCTAAGAGACAGCACAAATCAAAGAACATTAAGTGGGCATCCTTTAAATTGCCATTTAACTTCAAAAAATAATGAGAAAAATGGAGGATCTAAAATCACTTGGTTTGAGTCTCTGTTGCTGTATTTCTTTTGGTATCAACTCCTTTGTACAGTTAGAATTGCATCTGACTGCAAAGTAAGCTCCAGGTATAAAGAGTTCTTAACTGGAGACAAGCACCAGGTATCTGCAGGTACATATCTGTAGGTAAATATCTACACAATGTAACTATCAGTAGTAGTGCAATCTCACTTTGTATGCAATCTGCAGGAGTAGAGGAAGGTTTTCAGAATATGTATTCTGGAAGACCAGGGCTTGCCACTTGTGAAAGCAATTTTAATCTATAAAATTCAGAAATTGCTTTGTACACCCTTGATCTAGAGTTTTTGCAAATCCATTAATGATTTTGTGAAAAGTTCTTGCTTTAATATGCATTCCTCTATGCCCCTATGTGATTATAAAATAGGGGAAAAAAAGTGGCAAACCTTCATATTTCTTGGTCATTCTCATTCTGCCATGGTCTCAGCATTTCTTTGTATTCATCATCATCATGGCTGGGCTTCGCAAATGAAGATTTGGGAAGGGCTCTACCCATGCTTGCTGAAAACTCACTGATGGCTAAAAAGGCCGATGGGAGATAGGCAAATCTGGCTGCAAAAGGCACAGCAGAAAGTCTCCATAGGCGGTGTTGGTGAGGCACGGTTCTTTCTGCATTGTCTTTTCTCCTCGAGACTGATTCTACATGTGTTCTCAAAGGAAGCAGCAGCGTTATGGATGGTGTGTCTCCATGCCTCCCGACTGGAGGCCAGAGTGGACCACTGATGGTAGTCAGTATGGCCAAAGCTGAGGTTTTGTTTCAGGAAGTCCTTGTATCTCCTCTTTGGGGCTCCTCTCTTGTGGCAGCCAGTGGCAAGCTCGCCATAGAGCACCGTCTTAGAGAGGTGGTGATCCTCCATCCTGGAGACGTGCCCTGCCCAGCGCAGCTGCAATCTCAGCAGCATGGCCTCAATACTGGTGACTGCTGCCTGTTCAAGGACAGACACATTGGTCACATAATCNTGCAGGGAACAGAACAAAGGACTCTATGTAACTTTTGTTGACCTCATGAAAGCTTTTGACACTGTGAGCAGAAAAGGCCTGTGGCAGATCTTGGAACGATTAGGATGTCCCCCCAAGTTCCTCAAAATGGTCATCCTGCTGCACGAGGATCAGCATGGCCAAGTCAGACATGCTGATGCACTCTCTGAGCCCTTTCCAATAACCAATGATGTGGAACAAGGTTGTGTTCTCGCACCAACTCTGTTCACAGTTTTCTTCAGCATGACGCTCCAAAGGGCCATGGCAGCAGACCTTGATGAAGAAAGTGGCATCTTTGTATTACACATTACATCTTTGTATTACTTACTTACATATTTCAGTCACTCTAAATGAGCAGTCATATTAAAGAAAACAATTTCTCCAGTATATTGAACAGTTTTTACAATGTAAACTTTTGCAATTGCTGTCTAAATTAGGCTTTCCTTTCATCTTCAAATCTTTCAAACTGTGCAAAAAAGAGTAGCCTATCTTTTCCTGTGGATCTATACTGAAACACAGTTTTCTGAAGGGGAAAAAATTCAAAAAGTAATCTCAAATATACAAACTGGATGCCAGTTGACAGCCCTCTGATTTCTGCTCACTTTTATTTTCATAGTAACTTATAGTGGTTTTATCAGTGGCTCAGAAAGGCAGTAATTACCTGCAAGCACTATTTTGTTTCCTGTGAGAATGTATCCGTATATAGATAGATGAGTACAGACTGAAAATTTTACCAGCAGTCATGATGCAGCAACTTCCTGAGAATCCTGAGAACATTGTAGTATCTTTCTGGGTTTGTCAGGCTTTCATTTTCTGGTTTGCAAAATTGGTATCACACAGAATTTCTGCACTAAATAAATAGTTTTCCAGACTATAAGCTGCATGATATCACACTGGAAAACAAGCTGGGTCTCTGAACTTAAAAACAGATTAATTCATCCTGTTAAGTCTTTTTTCCCATATGTAATATGTATGCAGTTAAAATATATTGTTCACAGACGTTACATTTCACTAACTAACCTAAGTGAGCAGAAAAATATTAGTAGAGGTTTAACAACTGAAGTATATTCTAAGAAATTGTTCCACATCAACACTACAAGAACAAGAAGCATGTCCACATACATGTTAAGAAAAAGCAGTAACTATAGCTCTCTCTGTTGGAGAGTAACTTAGGTGTTTCCTGGAATGATTAATGCTTCCCATGAGTGAAAGAACTTTTTCTTTTTGCCCAGATACCTGTTAAGACTTTCTTAGCCCCTGGCACTTTCAAAGAGATCGAGAGCTGCAAGCCAGCAGGATGGAATGGGTTGAGACACCAGGCAAGTCACAGAGGAGCATGATGGAAAATGAAAAGGGGTTCAGCCACTGTCGGGAGTGTGCCAGCACCACAGCTAATCAGAGAGATTGTACCACAGGGAGATTGTGACCCTGATTAGGCATAGTGCCGTAATGGAAAACCGTCAGATTCATTTGGTATTCAAGGTAAGCAGCTGTATAACAATTTGTTTCACAACAAAAAGTTGACAGAACAAATCCAAAACAACTCTGTGTGCGTGTTTACATGGGAAGCTATTGGCATCAGCAGTGCATTTGAAGGTGTGTTTCAAGTCCCTTATGCTTTTTGTAACATTTTCAAATTCATTGCTGTCTTCAAGATGACAGGAAATCCAGGTCTGCCTTCCTCCTGGGAGATCTTTATTCACAGACAAGTCAAAAACCCTTGACAAAAGGGAACCAAGGGAACTTGCTGACCTTTTAGCTGCCTGTCTAACATCAGTGCAAGTATTGCTCCCTCATAAAATGAGAAATTCAATTTAAGGGGAAACATAGCAGGTATTTGAGTAGACTCTCATTTTATTTTACTTCTTGGGCTGTCTCTCAAGCAGAAAACAAATGTAAATAAACAGGACTCTGTTCTTCATTCCTGTGTAGTTACCAGATCTAACAACACCGCTCACAAGGTAACATCATTCTTGCCCCACTGTCCACCCCTCTCTCTGCTCTCTTGTTCACTAATTTCTGTTTATCTCCTCAAAAAAACCCTATTGTTTATAAATCTGAACTTTGTAGTAGCCCATTAATTGTTTTGTTAATTTTAGGAAGAGAGGTCCCCTACATTGAAAACCCATCAGTACTACCTCAGTTAGAAATCAGCTGATTCCTCAATCACAGTTAATTGTAGTTTGAGGATAGGTATAATGCACAAAGCTTGCAGCATTGTAAAGGTTGTCTAGTTTGGTTCCCAACACATCCAATACCTTTTTTGCATAAACCACTTTTCATCTTCCCAGCTGAGCCATTTGATTCTTATGTGAGGAGTCTGGACACCTTGAGGTTTCACATGGAAAGTCTTGGCTGAACAAATTTATCAAAGACAGAGCACCTCTCCTATGAGGAAAGGCTGAGAGAGCTGGGGCTGCCTAGTCTGGAGAAGGAAAGGTGGCTTAGGAGTATCTTATCACTGTATACAAATATTTGAAGGGAGGGTGAAAGACAACGTAGCCAAAATCTTTCCAGTGGTGCCCAGAGACAGAACCAGTGGCAACAGGTGCAAATTGAAACACAGGAGGCTCCCTCTGAATGTGAAGAAGCTTACTGTTGGTGATGACCAGGTGCTGGCACGGGTTCCCCAAGGAGGTGGCTGTGTTTCCATTCTCGGAGATATTCAAAACTTGGATGATGGGCTCTGGGTGGCCCTCCTTGAGCAGGAGTGCTGGTGCATTTACCTTCAGAGGTCTCTTCTACTCTCAGTTCTTCCGTGATTATGTGATGCATGCAGGTCATTTGAAGCCTGGATCCTTTCAAGGGGCAGAGTTGTTATTTTATATGTCAACATAAAATTATTAAAGCATGGATCTCCAGTTTTGAGAAAGCCTAATAATTAAATTAATGATGCTTGCATTTATATATTGTAATTTGGAATTATCTCCCTGTTGCAATCTGCCGATCAATACTTTTTTGGTCTTTTTGTCTTTGTATTAACAATTTAAACTATTTCAGAGAAGTTACCTTCTCTGCTTTGGTGTGTTCATAAAGATGTATTATTTTACATTTATGTAAGATGCAAACTATACAAAAGTTTAGAAAACAAATTCTCTGATGAGTGTAGAAAATTACACACTCATCAAAGTAAATTGTGGTCTGTTTTGAAAGTAACACGAAAATATGGAAATGTTAAAGTACAAAGTTTAGAGATTTACCCATCAGACTTGATTTATATATATTTATTGCATATCTTCAGCATCATTAGTTTAAATTAGTCGCCAAGCTGGATTTGGAAGCTATTTTAGAGCTTGTTTTCATCCTAAGGCTATAACAGCAAAAAGCATCCATTGTGAAGAGACAAATAGAAAAGGCAGACCAAGTTCATTAACTGGACTTGTAAAATAATTCATACCATAGTATCTTTTGGGCCTTGTCATTTGCAGTTAACACCCCAGTTGTAGACAGTGTTTTTTTGGAAAAACAGCACTCTGTCTTGGCTAGTCACTTTAGTATGGGTGTTTCTTGGTGTTTCTTGTGATTTCAGCTTACTGGTAGTGGCTAAATTATATTGGTAATTAATTACCTCCTTTCAAGCAATCTGTAAAATTTTTATCTAATGTATGGAATTAGGAAGAGATTCCTACTTCCTGCATTGGAAGTCCAGGAATCAACATGCATCTTCAGATCTATTTTCTTAACAACCCATGATGTTTGTATGAATGGCACTGTATTTGAGCACATGGGAAACATCATCCAGTGCAATTATCTGTCATAGTAACCTTCTAAAATTCCAAGGAACCATGCAGGCCGGCCAGCCAGCACTCCACAAAACATGAAGGGCATTACTGGGACTGCTCCCAACAGGCAGTTCACATGCTTTGGACTTGGAGAGCATTTACCTATATGGCTATGAGCTGTTCTATAAAATTCAGTCTTAGTTGATCCCATTTAATATATTAGCATAGACTGAGACTTTTATCAGCATCAGGCATGGCTGCTGGCTAACCATGGCAAGGGCAGCTATAGCAGAACCTGTATATTGCAGCCATTTCCATTTCACTATGTTCTACTGCTTTCTCTACATTTAAGAATCTTGTTGCAGTTGAACAAAGCTGAAAACTCAGTAATATTTTTCTTTAAGTAATTAGTAATACTAACATCTGCTTTAAAGATGATATGGAAATCGAGATAACCAACTGTAAGTGGGGTACTTTGACTTACATAAGCAATGGAGCATAGAGGAATGAGAAAACAATTATATTGGGATGTGGTCGTGAGAGAAGTGATAATATGAGGATGTGAAACCAGCCAGAGTATTGTACAAATTGTTCAATATAACTTTATTGCACAAGTTAACTGTAAGGTCCATTGTGCCTTTAGCAAAAGTTAACTAGATAGCTGTGTTCCTCCTTGACTTGGCTCCATACTGCAAGATAGATACAAATACCCTCGAAACACAATGGCAGAAGTCATACATTGGGGTGAGAAAGATGATGATGAGAGGAAGATTATTTGGGTAGGGGTCGTTAGCCCCCTTGCCCTACAGCAGAGAATGTGCAGACTGTTGCTATTAGGTAAGGAATAGGTGGCGTTTGACTGCCACTCGAGCATCACCTTATACTGTGTACTGGCCCGAAGGTGTTTAATGTAGAGCTGATAAAATGGGGTCTCAGGACTGTTGAGTTGAGCAATATTCATCCTTCCATCGAGACTGTGTTGCCCCGTGGGGACGCCCACCAAGCATGGGTACTGCCCAGCTGCTGCAGATCCTGGTAGCCCTGGCCTGTCTGTGTAGGTAAGCACAGTTTGCATAGGAAGCAACGAAGGAAGCAATGTTTTATATCCTTTCTGTACCCCTTTAATTCCCTTTTACTAGTTAGTACTGTAATTAAAGCTGTTCTTAGTATTGTATGAATGCCAACTGATAGTGTTTAGTTACATATTGTATCCTTTTTAGTTTTTTATTCCCTTTGCTAGTAGTTTTTATTATTACTCTTACTGCATTAAAAGATTTTTTTTTGTAGTGTTTGAATGACTGTTGTATTCATCTTTCTTCTGGACATGTATCTAAACAAACTAATACACTAACAATGAGTTGTCAAAGTCAACAAAAGACCTGAAGTCTCTGGTCTTCAATGCTTGTGTTCTTCCCTCTCAGTAGAGTTGCAGTTACTGTGAATGTTGATGCATGGGTCCCAGGACCACTCCCGGTGACACTACCAATAAAATTTAAACTATTAGGAGTTATTTGTCCTTCACTCATGCCCATGGTAACAAAGATTATTGTACAGATTCTGTATGTGCAGGTCTGCAACGATGAGTCCCTGTCCTTCTGACTAAGCTGTGAAGATGTTTTCTCCTTAGTATTTTAGCTATGTATTACTGCCTTTCCTGCTTGGGCAGCAGGAAAGAGAAGGGTTTATTTGAAGAGACTTTATGGGGTGGAGGGGGGGGAATAGCAAAAAATGTTGAATAATGAGCTGGAAAAGTAGAGCTTCATTTCTCCTGAGCTTTTAAAAGATCCAGGTGAATTCTGCAGACATACCACAGAAACAGTGGTATCTTCTATGAAAACAGTCTGAGAGAGTTGAAACTATTCAGCCAGGAGAAGAGGAGATCCAGAGAGACCTCATAGCACCTTCCAGTGCCTAAAGGGATCTACAAGAATTCTGGAGAGGGACCTTTTACAAGAGCATGGAATGATAAAACAAGTGGCAGTGGCCTTGAAGCTGAAAGAGGATAGATTCAGACTAGATATTAGGAAGAAATTCTTTACTGTAAGGGTGGTGATACACTAGAACAGGTTAATTACCCAAAGAAGCTGTGGATGCCCTGTCCTGGAAGTGATCAAGACCAGTCTGGATGGGGATCTGCCTGAACCTGGGTTAGTGGAAAGTGTCCCTGCCCTTGGCACTGGATTGGAAACCCTCATAATCTTTAAGGTCCCTTCCAACCCAAACCACTGTGATTGTATGATTCTATGAAACAGCATTTCAAACTGATACTTGTAGAGTGCTCTGGTATCCCTCGTAATTATTATGTATAACTCCACAGGACCGACATTTTTCATTATGTCATGAAACTTGAATTGTTGATGATTTTGACAACTGGAATTTGATGATTGAAATGCTGTCTGCATGCTTCATCAAAATATAAAAAGGCTTCTCACTGGAAACATAAACCTACTTCCCTATGCAATGCTGTCTGTTCTGCATTGCTTCAGTGATGGTGTTTTTTTGGGGGGTTTTGGGGTTTGTTTCTTTTAAGGGGACTGTTTCAGTACGCTGAAGATATGCAAATCAAATCTTAGCAGCTGTTTCGTATTCAGACCACACATCCTACCAGGCATGAAAATTGCCCTTTCAGAATGGCTTTAGCTTCTATGTGGACCAAGAAAAGGCAAAAAAAGAATGAGCCAGCTGCCTTTCCAGGGCAAGTTGCCTTTTCCATTTACATTTTTTAAAATGATCCACTCTGTGCACTGTAGGGCATCCTCCTTCACGTACATATATATTCTGGTACTGTCCATTATTATGTTTAAACTTTACTACAATTCTGTGTACAGAGAATAGGGACTTCACCTGTGGAATGCTGGAATGAAATGCAAACAGGTTTTTTTATGCTGAGGTTCGTATAATCTTTCAATATATTCATATGTACAGATTAATTTCTTAAGTGCTCAGTACCAAGATTTTATGCTAAGCAGCAAAACTTCTTGCGTAGGATTGATTACCTTTGGATGGCTGTGATTATGCTGTTTATTGTAGCTCGACAGCTGAAGGAAAGCATGAGCTGAAGAACCCTCCCCAAAGCAGTAACTGTTGCTATCACTGCACTGCTTGCAAGTTCCGAGTCACTGGTTGTTGTGGGAGCAGTTCAGTAGCCATCAAAAAGAGACCATTTTGTACTGTCTGGGGTTTTGTACTATCTGGGGTTACAGCAGGTCATAGCAGTGCCTATACTTGTGTGAAGAAGAATAATTGTTGCTGTATCCCAAAAGAACACAGACATTTCCATGGGAAGTGAAGATGTACTGTATAGCAAAGTTCCCTTGATGCTTTCCCATCATGGAAGAAAAGAAGGTGGTCTGTCGTGCTGCAAACCTTATTCTTGCCATGTCTCATTCTGCAAAAGTTTCAACTTTTGAGGTATGGTAACATTGTCACTACAAAATCTAAAATAAATCAAGATGAACTGTTTTCTAAACCTGACTCTAGTGTTCAGCCATTTCTTCGTGGCATTAATCTGCAAGGATTCTAAGACATGGCTGCATAAACTGGAATCTGGACAGTATAGTAAGGACTAAGAAAAGAGGGAAGAACTAATGACTACACAACATACTCTGAATTTACTGGAGCAGCAGAGATGCACATCATCACAGTCAATGGTGGCAAAGCTGGCATTCGCTTACATCTTGCACTTCTGTGGTTGAACACAGAAGAGACTGGCCTATTCTTCACTTTGAAACAAGGCTCATTTGGGGGTCCTCTATCTTCTTTCTTAACCACAGGTGCTGCAATGTTATTTTGGTCGCAGCTGACTGCTGGATGTCCTACAAATATAATCACTCCAAAGACACATTCTCTGTTTTTCGCAGGTGCTTCACCTGCCTTGTGGGCATTACAAAGCCTCTGATCAGATGAGACTGGTAACACTGGGAGAACATTTTTGTAGTAACACTGCAGAAAGAAAGACTAGTTCAAGCCAACCTATCTGAAGTGAGTTGACAGATTCATCAGACGTGACATCTTTGTCTAGGAGATGATCTCTATAAGGTATGAAATATCTAAGCATGGCAGAATATTTATTAAATGAGAAGGAACTTAGGCAAATGTGCCTGTTTGGTATAGCCTTAGGAAGGAAATTTCTCTCTTGACTTGCTACAGCCACTGAGTGGTGAGTAGTAATAGGGAAGGTAAGATACAGAGCTTATCCCTTTAAAACAAAGAGCATTGTTCTATGACATCAGAAGAAAAAGAAGAAAACATACATCCATGGGTTGCTGTCTCACATAGCACTTGCACCAACAGGTGGGACCAGCCACAGTGCTGCCACTGTTGTAGTTTTAGAATTTGTTAGAATTTTTCTTTCCCTACTAACTCAGACTTTGGGAGCTGACACCCTCCTCGCCAAAGACCTGGCTAATGATCCGAATTCCAACCTGATGGCTGGAGGGGACAGGGGGAGGAGAGTTCTTTTTGTTTGGTTTGGGAGTTGCTTTTTTTTTCTCTCACTTCTTTGGGGGCAGTTTGGAGAAGGAAGTACCTTGGAAGAACTCCCGCAGTTCTGGCTTCTTCCCTGACTCCCGTTCCTAGCCCGATGTGCCCTGTGCTTCAGACGGATAGACAGTCACCATCGCTTTGGAGTTACTACAGTTTTCCTGAGGCACCAACAGCACCGATGTGGGAGCCTCCAGTCCCCTTTGCCCACCCCAGGCCGGTGCCTTTCAGACAGAGGACAAA
>VWZG01004899.1:0-14700 GCA_013396735.1 Grallaria varia | reverse complement strand
GTTGTGCTCATTTATAACAACTAGGACACATGTAAAAATGAATCCTGATAATGGATGTGGCGCCATTCACATGGACTCATCTTAAAAGCTTGATGCAGAAGAGGTAAATGGTAGTGCCCATAATGCACGTGCCTTTATTCCAGTGTCATCTGCTCGCAGGGCCCCAAGACAGCACACTGTGACCCCCACCAAGTGTCAGGGTTAGGACCAAGAGCATGAGTGCCATTTCACAGAGAGGATTCATCTCCCCTCCAGGTGCAGAGCAGGTTCAGCAGCCAAGCCCTCTAACCAAAGTAAATCTTTCCAGGGCTAAGATCAGAAATTATCACTTGTTACCATCCCTGGATGTTACGGGAATGCCCTGGCTGCCCTAGTCAACAAATGTCAAGCTTCTGCATAGGCTGCTCCTTTGCTCCAGAGAAGAAAAACAGCCAAGTAAGGGAAGAGGAAGGCTCCTCAGAGAAAGGCTTTTATCTAACTACAAAGGCAAGTTCTTCAGAAAGCAATGGATTAATGAGCTCATTAGCAAACAAGTTCCACACTTCTACAGACAATAGATATATCTCATTTCTGGCACTGAAACCTTTTAATTCTTCCTTTATTTGCAGGTCAGATTCCTTGGGCTGTCTACATCCAGGACCAAGCCTCAATTGTGTGGCTTTAAATGTAGGCCTGGTAAACTGTAGTTTCATGAAACTGGGCCAGCAAGGATGCAAGGGTCTCCAGGCTTAAAACTCAAAAGAGATGTTGTGACCATCCAGACTGAGCTTTTCTAAAACTTAAGTCAGAAACACATCCCAAAGTACTTTCAGCTTTCATTGGAGCAGACCAGTTGGAAAACCAGCCCTCTACATTCTGCAGTTTCCGTGAAGACAGAAGCACTGCAACATTTCAAAGAGGACTCAAAACCTAAATATTCTCCATATTAAGAATACTGTGCCATGTTTATCGTTGAGTTTATTGCACTGCAACATCTGGGTGTTGAATATTCCAGGATAATGACACTTAATGTCCTACTCCTGTGCCCTTACAAGAGTTCTAAGATTGTCATCAGGGACATCCAAATCCCACTTGTAGCTAAGCTTCGTGGAGTTGAACTCTTGAAGTTCTTTACTAGAAAGCATTTTGTGATCTGTTACATATTCCTAACTCTGCTCTAATTCACCAGCACTTTCTGAACTAAGGGCATCAAGAGCCCTCTGAGCACTTTGGAATTTGCACTGATGTCAAAGACAGACATGTGGCAACTTCTTTGCAAATGGATGTAGGCCCATTTTCACATCCTCCTTTAGCCATTGTGGCCCCCAAGTCCCATGGGGAACTGGCAATTAGCTAAGTATCTGCAGAGACCACTTGTCCTCCTTCAAACTGCTGGAACCAGTTCCCTTATTCTGGAAGCCTACACAATGCTTTGTCGTCCTCAATGGATGATTTGCCATTTAGCTGTATTCAAATGCACTCTGTTTGCTTACCTCACACAGTCAGCCTGTCTAGGTTCCACATGGTTATATCTTTATTTTGCACTCCTTCGCATTTAGGGGTATTTTTTACCATCTGTGCTGCTAACAGGCAGTGTGATAGAATGTAAAAAGACATTAGTTATTCAGTCCAGGAACAGCAGGGAGGGTGATTACTCTTCAACACCTTCCATCCCTTTTCTGTCTCTCTCTGGTAGCTGCTGCCATTTTGGCTGAGCGTAAGGACTGTTACAAAAGAGGACAGTGCATAGTAACACAAATGGAGGAAAGGGCGCTTTGGTTTATAGTGAGTGCGGACACAAGCGCATGGGATCTGCTCCAGAGCCCCTCTTCAGCACTCACCCCCACACAGTACACAGGCGGCAGGGCATGGACACAGAGATGGCCACCTTACACAGCTTACATTTAAGCACATCTCTGCATCTGGCATAGCCTCTGCTGTGCCGCGTGCTGTGTTCTCAAAGGCTATTCTGTATTCAGTAATGCTTTTACTTTTTAAGGTACTTTTTAAGAATGTGTTGCAGATTTAGAGTTCATAAGGTACACCTCACCCTCTTTTCTCATTTGCCTTTTGACTACCGAAGAGAATTGATTAGTATCAGCATGAGTGTTAGAACTGTGGGAAGCAGAACAACCTATATGAACTTCCTTGAGTCTGTTCAGCTTCCAGAGACTTCTCATCCCTATTAATCCAAATGTCATCCTTAGTTTGCATCTTTCAGAAATGTACTGCTCCTGTGGATCTGCAGTTCATCTGATCTAATTTAAGTCTCTAGAATAACAGGCACATTTTGCTCCTTTTTCTATCAACAAATGCTGGAGATGCTATACGTGCAAAGATGTGTGGTAGATCTTGGGGTTAAACTATGACAGCTTTATGTGTAATAAAAGGTATAGTTCTGAGCTGGTACTGTTTATTGCAAAACTGATTTTAAGTGTTGTTTTTTATTTTGATGTTTCAATAATAACCTAATAATTTTAATTCCAGGAAGGAGGAATATATTACATTGTCATCTTTTTAAATAGTTTCACTCTTGTAAAAAAGTTAATATTAACTAGGTTAATGTTATAATTCAGTTTATTAACTCTTTCAAATACTTTTTTTTGGGGGCAGCTCTTGATAACACTTTTTAATTAAGATTTTGGGCATTGTATTTGAAGAATGCCAGTCAGGCATTTATTATATCTCTGTCTTACGAATCTACAGTGATTGGGTAACTAAATCTAAGCTTTGAAAACTCACTTTTTAGTCTGTGTAATGGGCTATTAAGCAAAAGAAACAATAGAGAAATCGAGCCTGAAACATGTCACTGTATGCCTCATTCTCATCTTTTTATTGTTGTTGCTACCTTTGTAACAGATGAAAGTTTGAAAGGAAATACATGCAAGGCTATTTTAACAGCCAAATCCAGAAAGACGAACAGCCACTCTTTGTTGAGTTTTAAGAACAGTGTTCTTTAATTTTCTTGTGTTTTGATATTGGTTCATTTGTGATCTTTTATTGTTGACTACAATTTGCCCGATTGGCTGCAACCCCTTTTGAAAACAAGTGCTGTTCTCTGCTTGAATCAGCTAAGGCTGCTCCCATAGAATATATTAAGATTCTGATGGAATTAAATGTCTGCATAGCAAACTAGATTTATAGACAGATGGATAAGACAGGCAAATAGATGAATTAGGTAGAGATCCAGCCCCAGATGACATTTGTCAAATTGATATTAAAATAGTTGTGTTAAACCACAAGGCTTTTACACTGTGTATGTTGACAGGGGTTAATGAGTGGAGAAATAAAGCAAGCTTCTTCCAAAGCAAGGTAATGGAATAATTGTTTCAGGGCTGATCTCTGTAAGACTGGTAATGATCAAAAGCCATTGTGTGAGTTAATCCAGCTCACAGCTAGATTAATTCCAAGAAAAACTAATATCTTCCATGGTTACTGTTGAAAGCCAGAGCAGTAGGGTGGGAGTGAGGAAGATTCTTATTAAATTGCTTCCCGTGTTATCAGCTGGCTGTGCCTTCCAAAAGCGACATGTCCTGAGTCCCCAGTGCTAGCTGAATGAAGTGGCTGAAAGTTTCTTGGTCTTGGCTTCAGCTGTCAGCAGGTGCCACATCCGAGGTACTTGGTGGTCTAGAAATCACTCCTGCCATGTATTATAGCATCAGTGTACTCTTGGTAAGTCCACCCTTATGCAGACCCAGGAAATAGGTCTGGACCTGGAAAAGTAAAAGGGAGATCACCTCACTGTGGGGACAACTATCTCCAGCAGGAGAAATGGATCTTTGAGGCCAGACACAGAGAAGGACTATCTTGAAGAGCCACGCCTGGTGTTGGATGAGTATGAAGACGAAGCTATGAGATCTAACTACCCACATCTTCCAGGCTCGAGCCTCTTCTCTGCATTGCACATCTTGGAGCTGGTTGGGTTGGAAGAAGCTGGTATCTCCACATTCAGCAATTATCATTATTAGCTGCTGTTTCAAGTGATGTCCTGATACTGCTATAACAAGGGCTCATTACTAGCTTCTCGTGTTTGGTGAAGTGCTGGCATCCTAGTGGATTGCTCAGATCTGTTTTTATTCCACCAGGGTAGAAGTGATATCAGGAGGCTCTTGAAAAGCCTCACTTAGTTTACAGTGTCAGCCTTAGCCTTTGTATCACCTCCATGAAAGAAGCTCAGATCTACTGCAGGTGAGGTAAACTCTGCGCCTTACAGCAGGTGAAATAAAAAGGTATTTTGGCAAGTTGGGAGAAAATGCTGAATTGCTGTTGACTTTGCCCAAATGACTTACTTGGGCCTTTATATAGTCAAGAAGCAGTGCCAAGTGGAAATTCCAGATGAAAAGGCATGAACGCTCTTTGAGGCATCTCGAGTATGCAACAACACATTAATGCTATTTTTTTGGCCTGTTTCATACTGGGGAAACTCTTCATACGTAGTGCTGTCAAATGCAGTACAGCGCACACAGCCAGTTAGAAATCCAAGTATAAAAGGGAAGGTAGCACACTGCACAGTGTAGGCAACATTTCACACCTGTGTGTATTCTTACTGCAGCAATTTCCAGACTGGGGTCATGGAGCAGTCAGCTAGCTCAAAAGGCAATAATGCTTAAATGCTGGGGGACATAGGAAAGCTTGTCATGCAGCCATATTGATTGGGGCAGCTCTCGGTGGCTTGCAGAATCTAAAATCTCGTGTTTGTCACCATCTCTTCTAATTTATGTTTCTATGAAGGGTTTTAACAACGTGAGAAGTAATTAGAAGTAAATACGGAGGTTTTCTCCATCTGCTCGCATTTTAAATCCACAGTTGGTCAAGCCTAGCACACGAAATTTGCAACAGGTTTTACTCTCTGCTATGTACACTATAACATATCTAAATCCCTAGAGAGGTTTGCAGGAGGAGGCAGTGGAATTGTCATAGAAATGATCCCCAGACTCCACCATATCCCTGCAAGGTGATGAACAGCAGGACAATCTTTGAAGCTGCCAGAGTGTTTTCTGGTAACAGAGTATGACTGGTGTAAGAAGGGATGGAAAGCTCTGGGTTGGGGATGGAAAAATGTACTGGGTTCAGGGAAGGGGCTGCTGTGGGATACAGCAATCACTGCTAGGCAGGGCAGGACACCACATCTTCCTCTGCTGCTGAAGGACTCACTATCTTCATTGCTTTTAACCTCTCTGCAATGTTGTCCAAAGGAATCCTGACCTGGAAAAAAATAACACTTTCCTTTCCTTAGTTCAATGTCCCATCAAGTTAACTAAGACTGGAAAGACTAGGCTTATCCTAAAAAACACTGGCCTATGTTTCTATCAGAGAAATTATAAGGGCTTATAATGCAAAGGCATATACTTAAGATCACCTTATGAAAACGCTTTGGTTGCCTTTTCAGCTAGTGTTAACTTTCTAAAATTTCAAAAACTGCTGATGTTTGAGAAGTTTGGTGTTTTTGCCTGTGGCAGGGACATGGCTGAATGCTTTTGTTCAAGAGGAAGCAAAGGGTGGGTTTGTCAGAGAATCTGCATGTTTATGCAACAATCAGGCCTGCTCAGATGACACATCTGTTTTTTCAGACACTGGCAGAAATGCCATCATAACAGCAATATTTTATTTCCAGAATCACTTGAAAAAGAAAAGAAAAAACCAAACCAAAACAAAAACCCAACTAAGCTAGTCACTGTCTCCACCTGGAGGCAAAAGACTGTCTGACATAACCAGCACAAGCCCCACTCATGTCCACTGAATTGGACAGCCTGCTGGGAATAGGACAGCCTCTAAAATCCCCTTGTGACAGTTCCCTTGTACCATGAAGAAGAGACCCGGTAAACAACAGGGAATTCAAAATATTTCCCAAAAGCAGTACCTGGAAAGGCAGGTATTATCAGTTTCAGGTGTAGTGTCAGAGGTTCTTTTCTCTTGTCTGGGTAACATGAGTATAAGAAAAGCACTACTGCTATTTAAATAACAAGTGTTATCTTTTTATTGCTGTGAAATATCTCTGATTTCCAAAAGACTGTAGGAGGAATATAATATCTGTATTCCTCAAGAAGCATTTTTTTCCAGTTGATGATAAACTCTTCCTCTGATTCTTTCTTCAACAGTTTCTTTTTTCTCTTTTTGAGTCCATAGGATCACACCAGTGGTCTTTATCACTTCACACCAGAGCACAGTTAGCCTGAAGTGAGTTTGAGCCCAAGGTGCTGAAAGCATGTGCCAAGTGTGAACTACTTGCTGTGGACCAAAAGTCACCACAAAAAAACCACAAAAAACAAAACATCACTAGGCCCAGAAATGCTTATTTGACACATTTCTCAGTCTCCACAGAAAAGTGTGACTGTGGTCATGTTTGATGTCCCAGCAGAAGTCCGATCTGAGGAGATGGCAATCCCTGCTTAGCTGGTCAGAACAGCAACTGCTGAAGAGAATCAGGTGAGATAAAACATACCTAAAGTCCCACGCCATGAAATGCATCCTCCTGCAAGTCACAGTGTTACCCAAGCCTCTCTGATACCACTGGACTGTCCAGATGGTGGGGCAGAGCCCTGCCATAAGCCATGCACATTCTGGGAACGGACCAGCAAAATTTAGTAGAGACCTAGGCCAGGGCTTGGATAAACTGGGGATTTTCTGGAAACAGCTCAGAAGACTAATCTCATTCCCAGTCAGGAAGACACGCTGTCCCTAAGGAGAAGATGTCTGTCACATGTTGCAGTGTTCTCAGAGGCCCTGAGGACTTCACCAGCAGCAACAGGGAAGGCAGTACTCTCAAATGGAGCACAAAACTTGCCTTTGGTTTGTTTTTTATCCCTGTGCTATCTAGGAGGTGGTCCATCTTTTCCATTTGCCTGCATTGAACATTACAGGGAGCAAACTGGGAAGACAAGGGTTTGAGACAATTCTTTTATGCCTCAGAAGGAATTCTACTGTGTGCAAATATATGAAACTAGTGAATTTTAGCCAGCAGTTTTGAAATGCTGAGAGGCAGAGAGGGCTGCTCAGACCTCTGAAGGAGGCTTGGTTTCGTGGAGGTGCAATGGTGTGCAGTGGCTGGCTGGCCTGGATCTGCAGCAGGAAGGACTCAGTATCACACAACCTGGGATGTAGCTGTGTGCCTATGATCAAACAGTGAGTCTAGGTCATCTTCTGCCCGCCAGCCACTTAACCATCCTCAGATTCCTGGTGTATGTGTGTGTGTCTTGTGCTCTCAGCCCCACTGAGAAGTTGGGATGGCGCTTCCAGGGCTGTGAACACTGGCTGTGCGGGCTACCATGGGTGTCATTTAAATGGCTCCACTGTCAATAGGAGAGGAAAATTGGAAGAGAGGTGAGATGAAGTTGAGTTAGTATCTGAGAGGCAGCAACATCTAAAATACCACATTAGGAAGGAATTTAGCTGTATACTCAGCACTGCCCCACAGTGTTAGCAGGCCGGACATGGACATGCTGGCCCAGAAGTTTCATTGTGTGGGAGTCCTGCTGCTGTCATGAAGCCAGTATCTGAACCTATCTATATTCAGCATTTCATTGCGAGGAAAGCACAGGTTCATTTTAGTCTTTGTGGTTCTCAGGAAGTAATGTGGTGATTGTTATTATCAAAGAATGCCCAGTGTGATGAGTATTTGCGTGAGAGACACACTTTGAAATGGTTCTCTGATGTGTTCACTGTCACCTGCCAGAGCTGCTCCAGCAAAAGAAGCACTGTGTTTATTTAGCAAGCATCAGAGCACAGCTGCCTAAGAATCTCTGTGCAGCCTTTTGCATATCATGTTTCATGTGAGTCCAGTCATGGCTGTCATATACAGACTTCCTCCAGCAGTGCTGTCTCCAAGGCAGTCTGATATATCAGACTCTCTCCAGACTAGGAGCTGCTGGAGTTTCAAACAGTTGCAGCTGGACTGCAACTGTGCAAGGTAGTAAAACTTACATCAGTAGAACCACCCCATCACTTGTCATCTCCTGCAAATAAAACAGGACGATATTTGGATGACAGCCCTCCAAAGATGACGCACATGTTGCAGCTTATGGTTGCACTGGCTGACTAAGCAGAGCCCACTTTAAAAGAACATAATTGGAGTGTGCTGCAAGCAGTGCTGTCTTTGACATGAGGCATGAAAGAAAAGTCATCACTGCTTACTGCTGCTCCCACTTCAGGAGTGCCTTTGTGTAGGAGTGAGTGTCTAGTAAAGCCTTTGCATCAGGATGCTAGCTTGGATTTGTTGGGCAGATTCCCATTCAGGCAGTTACAATCTATCTCTGCAAATTTTCCAGTTGGCTACAGAATGATTTTTCATTTTGTGTTCAAATCTGACTTAAATAGTTACTTCACACACTTGAACCAATTCCTTTATTTCACATCCAATAGTGGTTGAAAGAATGTTAAGTAGCATATACTTGGATCCACTTCAGTGGAAGTTATCACCATCAATACTAGGGTTGCAGTGATGAACAAACCCATGCTGAAGGGAGCAAGCTAGCAAAACTGGAAAATACTTAATTGTAAAACATCCTGTGGGTCTTTGAGTATCTTACTCAATATATCAGGAGTTCATGACAGAAATCTATAGTAACTTTAACATGTTATTAATAGTGAATGTTTAGTTCTTGTAAAGGTTACTTGTGTTTATGCTAACCATAAGAAATGAGATCTCTCTTCACTGAAAACAAGCTTAGCCCCTGCAACAGTGGACAAACTTCATCCTTGATGCCTGCAATTTTCTGACACCCCAAGAGGACTGGCTGACTGACTCCTGACTACTTTTGTTCCCTCATTTCACAAGTAAACTTTTTTCTTGACTTATATTCCAGTTGTTGAAATTAATTTGCCACCCTCTGCTCAAAACTATATTTATCCTTCTCCTCCCACTTTTCAGAACTGTCATGATTATCAGCTTAGCAATGTGCAATGTAGATTCTTGAGATCTGATGTCATCTTGGTTGGCATATGTTATGTTACACACTCAGATAAGCTGTTGTGGTGAATAATGTACCATATGCACACCTCCCAGGTTCTCCCAGCACTGTGAAGACTTATCAATGCTCTAATTGTGTATCACTTAAACCAGGATTTTTAATCCTTGTTATGCAGAGCTTCCAAGCCCGGTGCTACCAACTGAAATAAAATCCTCATTTCACCCTCTCTTCTCTGCAGCTAGCTTCTCTGCTTCTGGGAAAAGCCTGCTCTGATAATATTCCAAAGACTTCCAGCTGACCTTTTCAGCCAGTTGTGGGGATGCTGTATGCCAGAGGCTGGGATGCTGCGGACTATGGCCTCAAGCTTGGGAGAAGGAGAGAAGATAGCCCAGAATGTCCAGAAAAGGCAGAGTGGTACCACAGTGCTCCTGCCCTAGCTTCAGGCCATGCCCAGGCCTTAGGTACCCCTGAAATAACCCGGCAGGGAATCATTCCCACCTGGACACAGCACAGCAGGTGACTCCACCCAAGGGCCCCTTCCTCCCTCTCCCCAGAGACTTGGGCACCCTGTTACAGTCTCCCTGCAGCCAGCCCTAAGCGTGATTGCCTTGCCCCTGTCATAGCATGCTCCCACCATTATCACACCATCATCCTAATTTGATTTAAAAATCCCCACCAGACATGGGACCATGTGGGCACTGAGGCAGCAGTCATGGATGCCATGACTCGTGTCGAGTCAGACAGAAATCACTACAACTCATGAAGTATAAAGATTAGGTTCTGTACAATTAGTCTGTAGGAATATTGGCTTCAAGGAAGAGGTTTCAGATCAAAAAAATGCTATTATCTAAGAGCATCCATACTATAAATAGAGTTTTAAATTTGGAGACAAGTGGAATAATGGGCTCTAGGTTGCAAACTGGCTTCATTACACAGCTTTTGCACTGCATTTTTAAATTAAGCCATAGGTGTTAGCAGCTATAAAATGTCCTCTGTTTGTCTATAGTCTTAGTGATTCAAGAAGAAAAAAGTCTTTTTTCAGTACTGAAACAATGTGACACTTTGGTTTACTTTTAGGACACAAAAACTAGGACTTGATCTGTTGGCCTCATTTCCATATAATAGATCTTTGTTTAATATGTATTGAATTTTAATATGACAGAGTACTTGATTTTGGGAATCTGAAGAGACTCAAAGTGCATTTGCTGCTAGTGTTGTGACAGCCAGAATTTTGTTTCCTGGAAAAATCTGCAGTTGCTCTGCTGAGAATTGAGACTATTTGCGGTGACGAGACATCAAGTTTGGCACTTCTACAGCAACTAAAGCTCTGATCTTCTTTCAAGAGACCTAAAGACTTTAAAATACCTCTTGGGGGAAAAAAAAACCCTGAACACACCTCACCCCCATCAAAACCAAAACCAACCAAACCCAACCAACCAACCAAACAACATCAACAACAAAACCAACAAAAACAAACCAAAAACCAAACCAGTTCTGCCTCATATGTTTGACTCTTCAGGAAAACAGTTTTCAATGAAGAAAGAAGTTTGGAGAGGAAGGAAAATAAAATTCGCTCATGCTCTACCACAGCTATCATTGCTCAAAGAAATTCAAAGGGTTAGTATTAAATCATTATGAAGTAACAAGATAAAAAGCTTCTATCAAGAAATAAACTTTTTATATCTTGAAACAAATAATTTTGTCAAAAGCCCCAGAAAATTCTTACCATTAAGTGTTCCAAGGTGAAAAATTACTGTTAGTTCAACAAGAGGAGAACATATGGCTTAGAATATCTACCTTCTTGCTATTTTGAGGAATCAACCAAAATTTCACTCTCCTTTCTGGTACTCTGAGCATCTTTGTCTGGTGCCAAAGTATCTGTAAAAGACTGCACTTTTAGCATGAGGTGCTGTAGCACACATTGGAAAAGTCAGGTGGTGGGATTACAGACTGCTCTAAGTGATGAACATACTCTCAGGTCCTCATGCAGGATCCTTTCTTTAAATTCCTGGACATGTTGCTTGCTGCTAGAAGTCTTTCCTTGGCTCCAGGCTCCCAGTACAGTACCCTGCTTCAGATGTTGTTTTGTGACTTCTGTGGAGTAATACTGTAAGCTTTGCTCCTTTGCTTTCCCTACTGACAAATGGATAAAGTGATCCCACCGGCAGCTGGGCCTCCCACGGGCACCTTGGGGGTCAGTGCCAGAGGTGATGCCACTGCACATCAGGCTGGGAGACCACAAAAAACCTGTCACATTGGCCAGCCTGTGGCTCTGGGGCTCAGATAAGACACAGCTAAGCACTAAAGGCTCTTCTTTGTCTTGCATCAGTATACAAGTGCATTAGTGAGGAGATACTAAAACACAATTAGAAACAATACAGGAAAGTTCTAGTTGCATATTGTCATACTGTTTGGCAAGAATAGTATTTTAAGTTTCAGGTTTTTTAAAAAAAGCTTCTTTTTTTTTTTTTTTTTCCCCCCAACCAGGGGTGTCAGAATTTATGTAATTTGTTCTGCAAGTTAAACAACAGAAACATATGTATTTCTTTTCTAAAATGCTTAGTTCACTATATCCTTATCCAGATGACACAGGAAAGCCTAGGAAAATATTGTATTTTCCTTCCAAAAGGCAACACCAGGCACTGTGGGGCACCTTCCTGTGATACACCTCAAGCTACCAGTAATTTCTTGCAGAAGTCAGCTACAAAGTGATTGGGAAGGTTGTGGAAAAGGGTGAAAATCAGAGGAGCACAAACAATACAACTGCTTATGCCAGGTCAAGCTATCTCATTTATTCAGTGTTGGTATTTGAACTGTGACAGCACTGGAGGCTTCTGCAAAGTCCACTAGGAAAAAAATTAGTTTTGTAAAAACTTGGGGGGCAAAAAGTGGGGACTAGCTAATATATGTCCCATCAGGTGTAGGCACAAGAAATAAGCAGGAAATCTAAATGCATCTGTATCCACTTAAATTGACCCTATATCAATTCTTTTGAGGGTGTGTCAGCTTCATATGATGAATTACATAATTTTTTGGTAGGAATTATCTCAAGCCAAGTCCCAGGGAGATAACTACAACTGAATAAAGTGTTACTAAAGCTGAAAACACACAAAAGAATTATTAAAACCTCAGACCACGCTAAACTGACTGAAAAAAGAATGCAAAGGATATTGTTATTGTTAAGAACTAGCAGCCAATTGCTTAATGAAAATCAAATGGTTTACATCCTGTGGGTACCTTCCAAGAGCATAGTCTATTTTATTTTGTTCAAATGGTCTTTGGAAGAGAAGTGGTCTAGTTTTATTCTGAACTGTCCCACTTTTGGCAATATCTATTTCAATAATAGCTCTAACAGATCAGCGGGTGCACTGAAGCCAGGCAGGCTCTAAGGCTGTTGAAAGCCCTTCACGTAGCCTGGCAATTGGTGTCATTCTTGCACTTACTGTTTCTACCTCCAAGTATTCAGTTTGTGATTCAGGAAGTAAGACATTCCTTCTACGGCAGTGGACAATTTTCTTAATGGTGAACAAAGATCCTCTCAAAACTGGTTTTTCTTTTATGTCAGACTTTGCCAGGCACAAGAAAAGAACAGGCATACAAGAATTTTGTGTGCCAGAAACGTGAATTAGAAACTTGAGAGTGGAAAATGTGGTGTTATGCAGATGTGGGCAGGACTTTTCTACACACACATGCTCTTATTGCTAAGGAGGGAAGGCAACCTTTCTTTACTCTGCCAGATAAAACAGCAAGTACCTGCTCTGCAAAGGTTTTCTAGAATACAAATCACTTTAGAAACTTGGTGAGTACTTCAACCAGCTCTGGAAACCATATTTCTCAGGAACATCCATCTCTACTGCAACCCGATGAGTCAGTCAGCACCCAGAAGACTCATTCCAGGAATATGGCCCACTAAGAAACCCAGCAAAGAAGCACAGAGGACTGGCATTATCTTGATAAAAGAGAAACAGTGGACAAATAATCTGGACAAAAACTACACTGACCATTAAACAAAAGGCCCTAAAATTGCCAGGGGCTCCTCTTCAACTGTTTTCCTTAAGCAACTATACAAGTTAGCAAAAGAGACTTTTGTGCCCACTTTGCTGTTACTGAAATCACAGCTTCTCTCATTTAAGCTGTGCATCAGGCTTGTTTCAAACTCAACCCTTGCCACGGCTATGGGTGAATTTCAGGTGCCCAAGACTGGGCATTCGTATTTGCCTCCTATCTTACTGAGAACCAGTCATTAAATCCCAGGACAAAAGCTGTAAAAGCAGACATCCTAACACATGTTGGAACTTTGCAAATTAAACATGATGAGAGATTATATGCACAACTGGCAACTTTAGGTTCAGTCTTCCTCTGTCTGGTGGGACTGCAAGAGAGCACACTGGAGCAACGCCAGCATCAAGACACAATAACACAAGTCAGGAGCCTTTTACACAAACTGATTTAAATGCATTAAGGTGTGACCTAAGACTGATCTAAGAGAAAGCTGAGCTGGTAATTTTAGGAGAATTGTTGGTAGTGTCCACTGTCTTTCACTGAGGGACTGTAATCTCAGCTTGCTCTCCTTGGACTCTCTGGTGGCATTTGATGTCTACTGGACAGGTCTGCAAGCAGCACAGAGCCCTTGGGGACTGCTCTCATGACTGCCCACTGCTGGAGGTGGTACCTAGCAGAGACTGTGCCTCCCATAAAAGATTCTTCAGGAAACAAACAAGTAAGCATTCTGCCTCTTCAGTCATTTTGTGCACATCACGCCATTGCTATGTTCTCTGCACTGGGTGCTGCCAATTGCCAACACCATTTCAACACTTAGTCTTCCCTCTGTGAAGACCTGGCTCAGCTAAAACAAGGACATCAGATAAACTGAATAATCCTTATAAGCTGCTAAGGAATCAAACAGAACAGATGGGAAACTGATTTCTTACCCTGGAAGTCAGGGGGATTTCTGAGGTTTTCATATCCTGCACCAGGGAAACAGGACCTTTCAGGGATTTTTTTAAAAAATAAGGTACTTCTGCCCACTGCAGAAAAGCTACTAATCCACTGGCTCAGACATTTGCCAAGAGCTGTGGAGCAGCCAAAATGAGTTCTCACTTTCCCTAATTCAGAGTAGAGAGCTGAAATCCCTCTCCCACATAATCACAGAGCATCAGCTATTCCAGGAGAATTTATGCCTGTTCTGTATCCATGAGTTCCCTGCCCTCCTCTCCAAATTCATATCTGGGTATGAGCAATCCTTCCTGTCCAAACCACTACATTTCTTCATAGAACATGTAGGTGTCAAAAATTAGCTTTTTCCAACAACAACAGTTTCAGCAGGATATGTGTCACTGGCCATAGAGGTGCTGCAGCCCCTCCTCTTCCCCATGGCTACTGCAGAGCAGTGCAACATAATACTGGAGAAATTTTTAGAGATGTTTCTCACTAGTAGACACAATTAAAATCAGAACTCACTGGGAAATCCTGATCTGAACATACACAGCCCAGTATATGTCTTTCCCTTCCCTTCCCTTCCCTTCCCTTCCCTTCCCTTCCCTTCCCNCATTTGTGCCTTTATTAATGCTCAGAACACAAAGACTTATCATAGCTGGAACCCACATGAAAATCTGCAGACTTGCTCTTCAGCATCTGACTATTTAATGCTATGATATTCAAGTGCAAATTAAATAAAAGCTGAAATAACCAACTGCAGTAACAGAAAAAGGTTGGGCAGGTAGAGTTCAGATTTTAAATAAAAACAACAAAAATGCATAGGAAAACCAGCCACATTTATTTGAAATAAGTAACTCATCATCATCACCATCATGGC
>VWZG01004884.1:0-14769 GCA_013396735.1 Grallaria varia | reverse complement strand
CAATGAGATCCTGTGGGGCACAGTGAGGTGNGGGAGCGAGGTTGTGGGGCAGTGAGGGCCTGTGGGGCACAGTGAGATCCTGTGGGGCAGTGAGGGCCTGTGGGGCACAGTGAGATCCTGTGGGGCACAGCGAGGGCCTGCAGGGAGCGAGGTTGTGGGGCAGTGAGGGCCTGTAGGGCACAGTGAGATCCTGTGGGGCAGTGAGGGCCTGTGGGGCAGTGAGGGTCTGTGGGGCACAGCAAGGGCCTGCAGGGAGCGAGGTTGTGGGGCACAGTGAAAGAGAGGATGCGGAGGGAGGGGGGATCTGGACCGAGGGGCCGCTGGGGGCTCGGGAGGCTGAGGAACACGGGGAGCTCTCGGGGGGGACCCCGGGGGGAGCAGGAGCAGGGCCTGGGGACCGTCCCCCGGGCCCACCGAGCGCAGCCCCCGGAGGGACCGAGTGGGGCGCGGAGGGACCGCCTGAGGAGGGAACAGCGGGAATAAAGCACCGCCCCTTGGCCGGGACACGCCGTGGGAGGGGGGCCCGGGCTGGAGGTGTCCCGAACCCCCGAGCGAGCCACCAGCCCCGCATTTAAACTCCTCAGAACGTTTAGGAGCAGCACAAAATTAACTCCTTGTCTCTTTCTTTTAAAGCATCTGCTTAGGAGCTGAATGACAACTTTTATTCATTTGAACGTCTCGGGGCCACAGCACGCTCTGTACAGTCTGTACGAAAAGTTAAAATTGTTTGCATTCTTTCAACCAATGGGGCTTTGTCATCCTCTTGTTCCCTGTGTTCAAAGTGTCGCTCAGAAAGCACTGTCAGTTCTGCACAGAGGCATCATTTTTCCAAGTAAGAATAAAATCCCCCAAGCCCAAAGCTGAGCCCACCAGCCTCCAGTGGGTCACACACACACAGTGAAAGCCACTTCCACCCCTTTACACTGCAGGGGACACTTGGCTTAATGAACAATAGGGAGAAAATGTTTTCCAAGAGCTAAATAAAGCACTGGATTGTGTCTGGATGCCCTGACAAAGCAGCATGCTGGGTTTTGGGTTTTTTTGCTCATTCAAAAGAACCAGAAAAAGGTTAAAATACACAGAAACTACAGGCAAGGAATATGTTTAAATTTAGCCAAGGACTGCATGTATTTCTGGACAGCTCAAACTACACTTGAAGGATCCCATTCACACATTTTTCTACTTTCATCTTCCTTCAGACACCCTGGTTTATATTCCTTTTCTATTTCTCCAACAAAACTAATGGAATAGTGAGAAGTTACAGGAACACTTTGCTCAGCTTTACAGAAACTGAGAACCAAGGAGTGTGACTTGCATATAACCTGGACAGGGGTGACATGAGCTGACACAGCCCAAGCTGGGTCTGATAACGCAGAGGTTTAAGACTGGGAACTGCAGTCACACTCCAATTCTCCCCTGCACCTCACTCTGAGCTTAGAAAAACAAAAGTTCTCTCTATTTCAGTGAAGTTGAGATAATTTGACTGTGAATATTGTGGCTCAAAGCCCTGGCAGTGAGTGACTAGCACACGATGGGCTGGAGGGGACAAGCCACAAGCCCAGGGCTGCAGTTTGAAAGCATTGGAATCTTTTACTTATAGAAAAGTTTGTTCCCAACCAAAAGCCTCGTCCAAGGTAACAGATGTTTTCTTTGTGGGTGACTTTCAAGATCCAAATAACCTGAGGGATGCAACAGAAAAAAAGTAGGTGAGAAATGGGGTACAACAGTGCAGAGTCACACCAATGCAAGGCTGATTCTATTTGATTAATTGATGGGTTTCAACCCCCTAAAAACGAAATATGGCGCAAAATTTAGACCCAAATAATACTTTGTCTGTCAACCATAACTTACATACTGGGACAGAAGGTTTTCATGCACTATAGGTGCCCACATAGCAAAAAGCTGTGAGGCCAACCCATATCTGAAAATTGAAATAAACCAGTGAAATCAAAAAGAATTATGGAAAAATCGAATGGGAGAGAAAGAGACGTGAAAAGAAACGTATGTGCGAGAAAAATCTCAACATATGACCTCCTATAACCAAATGACAAGTTACTTACACAATCATGCAGAACATCATGAAGACATTCCACAAGGCAATGAAGATTCGAAAATACCTGAGACTCAGCAAGAACTCTCTGATGTTGTCACCTAGAAATCCAGAGAAGAAACCTTGGATGTTAAAATACCTGACAGTACACGGACAAGTCACAATTTCAGTGCTTCCTGAAAAGTTATCGACAACTCTTGACAGAAAAAATCCCCAGTCAAAACCACACCAAAAAGTTGTGATCACAAAGCGCCGAAATTTGAGGTTTTAGGTGAACGCTGGATGCTTTGTTCAGTGCGACCCTATAGGGACACGTGGCAAAACAACCAATAAATGACAAAAAGGGTAAAAACAGAGGGCCAGCCCCATTGCAGTTCACAGCCTTGCTGTGATTTTGAAGCAGCAAAGGGAGCTCTGAGTGAGCAGCACTGGGGCACCCGCGTGGAAACAGCCAACAGGCAGCGAGCAGGGCACTGCCTCAGTAGCACAGGCACCCACAGGCAGAAAGGCTGAAAGAAATAGGCTTATTAAGCCCTGCCAGGGGAAATTCAAGTTGGATATTAGAAAAAAAATCTTTACAGAGAGAGTAATCAGGCATTGGAATGGCCTGCCCAGAGAGGGGGTGGATTCACCATCTCTGGAGGTTTTTAAACTGAGATTGGACGTGGCACTGAGTGCCATGATCTGGTAAACGGGCTGGAGCTGGAGCAAGGGTTGGACTGGATGATCTTGGAGGTCTTTTCCAACCCCATCCATTCTATGATTCTATGATTCTGTTTTGTCGTATTTCCCCTCAAATGCCTTGTTTGGGATCACCGTGAGGTTTGTAAACGCCTCGGAGGAACATTTCAGGTTGAAACTTCATCCAACAGTCCTTGCAGCCAGAAAGCATCTCCCATCCACCAGGAGCGGTGGGAAACGGTGGTTTGGCCGAGGACCTCCCTCTGGAGAGCCTGTGGTGTCCGGCCGGGCCCCTCTCCCGCCGCCCCTCCTTACCAGTGCTGGGTTCCCTCGGCTCGTCCCCAAAGCCCTCGGTGTCCCTCCTCCTCCTGCGGGACAGGGACCGTGTCAGGCAGGAGGGTCCCCCCCAAAAACCCCCCACCCCACCCGCACTCCCTTCGCTCACAGCCTGAAGTTGAGCACCGCGCCGGCGTTCACCAGCAGCGTCCTGTGGGACAGAGGGGACAGTGGTGGGGACAGGGGACAGGCATGGGGACCAGGAGGGGGACAGCGGTGGGGACAGGGGACAGGCATGGGGACCGGGAGGGGGACAGCGGTGGGGACAGGGGACAGGCATGGGGACCGGGAGGGGGACAGCGGTGGGGACAGGGGACAGGCATGGGGACCGGGAGGGGGACAGCGGTGGGGACAGGGGACAGGCATGGGGACCGGGAGGGGGACAGCGGTGGGGACAGGGGACAGGCATGGGGACCGGGAGGGGGACAGCGGTGGGGACAGGGGACAGGCATGGGGACCGGGAGGGGGACAGCGGTGGGGACAGGGGACAGGCATGGGGACCGGGAGGGGGACAGCGGTGGGGACAGGGGACAGGCATGGGGACCGGGAGGGGGACAGCGGTGGGGACAGGGGACAGGCATGGGGACCGGGAGGGGGACAGCGGTGGGGACAGGGGACAGGCATGGGGACCGGGAGGGGGACAGCGGTGGGGACAGGGGACAGGCATGGGGACCGGGAGGGGGACAGCGGTGGGGACAGGGGACAGGCATGGGGACCGGGAGGGGGACAGCGGTGGGGACAGGGGACAGGCATGGGGACCGGGAGGGGGACAGCGGTGGGGACAGGGGACAGGCATGGGGACCGGGAGGGGGACAGCGGTGGGGACAGGGGACAGGCATGGGGACCGGGAGGGGGACAGCGGTGGGGACAGGGGACAGGCATGGGGACCGGGAGGGGGACAGCGGTGGGGACAGGGGACAGGCATGGGGACCGGGAGGGGGACAGCGGTGGGGACAGGGGACAGGCATGGGGACCGGGAGGGGGACAGCGGTGGGGACAGGGGACAGGCATGGGGACCGGGAGGGGGACAGCGGTGGGGACAGGGGACAGGCATGGGGACCGGGAGGGGGACAGCGGTGGGGACAGGGGACAGGCATGGGGACCGGGAGGGGGACAGCGGTGGGGACAGGGGACAGGCATGGGGACCGGGAGGGGGACAGCGGTGGGGACAGGGGACAGGCATGGGGACCGGGAGGGGGACAGCGGTGGGGACAGGGGACAGGCATGGGGACCGGGAGGGGGACAGCGGTGGGGACAGGGGACAGGCATGGGGACCGGGAGGGGGACAGCGGTGGGGACAGGGGACAGGCATGGGGACCGGGAGGGGGACAGCGGTGGGGACAGGGGACAGGCATGGGGACCGGGAGGGGGACAGCGGTGGGGACAGGGGACAGGCATGGGGACCGGGAGGGGGACAGCGGTGGGGACAGGGGACAGGCATGGGGACCGGGAGGGGGACAGCGGTGGGGACAGGGGACAGGCATGGGGACCGNCCGCTGTGCCCTCAGACCCCGCACCGTCCCCGCTGTGCCCTCAGCCCCCGCACAGCCCCCGCTGTGCCCGCACAGCCCCCGCACCGCCCGCGCTGTGCCCTGCTGCGGGCCCGGGCTCTCTGCCCCGCCTGTTGTCGCCTCTGTGTCCCCTCTGTCGCCTGGCGCAGCCGCCCGAGCAGAGCCGTGGCTCCCGTGTCTCAACACAAAGGGGAAACCCCCACGAGCTCGTGGCTGATTCTGAGGAANGCCCGCACAGCCCCCGCACCGCCCGCGCTGTGCCCTGCTGCGGGCCCGGGCTCTCTGCCCCGCCTGTTGTCGCCTCTGTGTCCCCTCTGTCGCCTGGCGCAGCCGCCCGAGCAGAGCCGTGGCTCCCGTGTCTCAACACAAAGGGGAAACCCCCACGAGCTCGTGGCTGATTCTGAGGAATAACCTCGCGTTTGGTTTGAGGTTGGATTCCAGACACGCTGGAGTGTTTCAGGGCAGTCACTGCTCTGCTGCGACCCCAGGACCGAGCGTTGCACTGCTGGCCCGTGCCTTGGCTGGAGTGTTCCTCTGGCAGTGCCTTCCTGCTGTTTGTGTCCGAGAAGGCTGCAGGAAAGCCTTGGGCTTTCGCACCGTCTGGCCCGTGCCCTGCTCTGTGCTCAGGCACCACGGCTGACCTCGCTCCCTTTGGTCCCGTGGGCTTTTCTTGCGTGGATCGAGAGATCTGCGCCTTGGCTTTCACTTTCTGCCTTGCCACGGTCTGGCTGCAGCTCAGTCTCTTCCGAGGGCCACTTTCTCGGTGTGATTTCGATGCTGTGTGCCCTCCTCCTGCTCTGTTCTGGGCAGTTTCACTGTAACTGCCCAAGGACTGGGGGGAAAAAACCATCTCCACGCTTGGGTGTGATTTTCAGCCTCCCCCCTTTGTGTGGTCTCTGCTGTACAATCCGCACTCTGTTCTAATTAAACTGCCTGTAAACAAGCGCTGGGTTTGCCGGACCCCATCACTTCCAGCTGTCTTCCAGCATTAAGTCCTAAATGGAACAGTGAACAGGCAGCTCTCACAAAAATAGCCTTTTCAACGTAGGCAAGCCCAGGAATCCACCGGGACTGGAGAAGGCTGGGCTGTACTTTTCCCTGGGTTCCTGCAGTACTCCATCCCACAGCTCCCGAAGCTCAGCGTGGGGACAGAACCATCCTGTTCCCTCCTTGGAGACAGCGGGGCTTTGCAGAGCCAAAGAAAAACAAGTGTTACTAAATTTAAGCCTCCAGCTAAACCTCAGGTTCCTACAAGGACCACTTTCGTGTCTCGGCTGTCGCAGCTGTCTCGCTGCTTCCAGCTGGTTCAAATGTCTCTGGGGATGGGAGAGCCTGAGCTCTCCCAGCTTTGCCACGGGCTGATTCACCCACTGCTGTTGAAGATGGGCCAGGTAATCGTGTGGATGTTGCCATTTGATCCTTCTCTGTCTTGACGACCTGTTACTGGCTCACCGAGCAGAGTTTTGTGTCTGAAACGCTGCACGAAGGACTCCGGAGCAGTTTAAGGTGATGGAAGGATCTCACAGAATTGATGTTCTTGGGAAGTTTTCCTGAAGGATGCAAAGGTGGATGAAAATGGCTGCAGGAATTTAAAAAAGGCAGTAACGGGTTGTGGGAGGACACCACAATGTATTAACGAACAGTAACACTCTTTTAGTATCCTGTATTTTCAGTGGGTGTTTCCAGACTGGTACAGGAACGGGGAAGAATCCTCAAATCCTCTTCTTTCAAATAAAAATTAAGAATTCCTGTTCTATTTTTACAGGTTATCTTATGAATGAAAGAGCTGAGCAGATTGTTCATGAATTCTAGAGGGCACCTAGGTTGAAGCAATGGAGAGAATGGTACAAGTATGCATTTTATTTCTAGACTGTAAAAAGACATTGATTTCAAGGGAAGAAATGTCCTTTCTGGTTGCAGGAAGCAGCAGCAAAGAAATCAGAGAAATTCTCAGTTCATGAACTTCTGATGCCTCTGTTGATGTGAACCCTTTGAGGGGGGGCTGTTGGCTGTGGCCACACCATTTCTTGGCAATCTCTGGTACTTGCTTGGGCTTCACAGAACACACACTTTGGTATTTTACTGCACAGGCGCTTTTCTTTGACTCACTTTAAGGGGGAACATGCACCTCAAGCCTCTTTTCTAAGTGGGTCTTGAAGTTTCTGCTTATTTGCTGGATCCATCTTCTCACAGAAGGTTGGACTGGATGATGTTGAACGTCTCGTCCAAGGTGGATGATTGTGTGATTTCCAACTTGCTTCCCAGGAGCCGTGGAGATGTCTCAGAGGAGCCCCTTTGCCTCCTGGCTCTGTGCGATGCTCCACTGCTTTGGGAGTTACATCCTCGCCGACGTGTTGCTTGGAGAGGCACCTCTTGGGTACTTCAGTAACAATTCCAGTGTCATCCTGGCCACAGTGGTTTGGTGAGTCCCTTCCACTTCACCTTTTGCAGCACCGGACAGTGGTGGCTGTGGACAACCCTCCCCTGTTTGTGTGTGCCACCCAGGAATGATCCTGCTGGGAGTAACTGGGGACAGAAGAGGTGGGCTGAGGTAGACTTTGAATCTTTTACATTCCTGGCTCTAGTTGCAGGTTTCCCTGACCAGTTGCCTAATGGTGTGATTATCTGGGCTGGGGCCTGGCCAAGGGCCACGCAGGTCTATTCATAGCAGCTGCTGCTGAGCCAGGGCCAAACTGCAGCAGATACCACACAGAGAGAGGAGTGGTTTTCTATACTGGAGAAAATAAAAAGGAAGATATTCTTTCAGGGCTGAAAAATGTGACAATCTTCTGGAAAAGGGAGTATTTGAAATCTGTCCTCTGTCTATAGTATAAGTTCAGCATATGTAGCTTCTGATGCCTCTGGGCCATACAAGATACAAACTTTTAAAAGATTCTGAATTAAAATGGTTATTTTTTTATTCAAAACAAAGTGGTATCAGCAGTGGGGGTTCCCTGAGTCCATTTGATACCGATTCAAATTAATTGTTGCTGTAGAGAGGCTTTGTTGCATGCTGGTTTCCTTAGAGAATCAGCTATGAAATTCAGAATCTTCTTTTTCTGTAGAATCTGCTATGAAATTAGGAATCTTTTCTTTTTTTTTCTTCTCCTTCACTCCCACCTGACATAACTCAGGCTAACGCTGCACTGCTCCTCTCTGTACGCCCCAGATCAGGACAGACAAATGGCTCCTTAAACTCTTTGTGCTTCTGTTGCAGGTATTTGATATTCTTCTGCCCCATGAACCTCTTCTACAAGTGTGTGAGCTTCCTGCCCGTGAAGCTCATCTTTGTGGCCATGAAGGAGGTGGTGAGAGTTCGCAAGATTGCAGCTGGGGTCCAGCACGCCCACCACCTCTACCACCACGGGTGGTTTGTCATGATGGCCACGGGATGGGTCAAAGGTGACACAGGACATACCCTATAGGCAGCAGGGAGGGACCCAACCTCCTGGGGAGGGATGGGAGAGGCTGGGAGGGAAGTTCAGAGGGATCAGCAGGCTGGGTGTGCTCAGCTGGATCACTCGGGCTCCCCACAACACAGGTATTGATTCGTCCTTGCAGAATGGTTTTCAGCTGAGTCATCATCCAACTTCCATGCAGGCATCAAGAGCGCAGTCAGTTAGGAATCCTTCCTGCCTTCTCCTGTATTCTGCTTTCTGTGACCTTGCCTGCATCTTTGCAGGGCATTCTGTCAGTGTTGAAACAGCCCAGGCAGTTTTCTGTTAGCTTTTGTTTGGAGCAAGCACTTGAGCATCAGTTGCTGGAAGGGGGAAATGCCCTTTCCCTGCATCAGGAAACACGGAAATTTTAGGAAGTGTTTGCCCTGCTCTGTTGTTTTAGGCTAACTTTTAAATTTGGGAAGAATGTCATGAAGCCTTTGTCCCCTGGGTTATCCTTCTCCCTTGGGGGTACAGGGCAGACAGCGGAGCTCTCTGGGGTGGCAGTTCCAGCTGTTTGACAGGTTTTCCTGGGTCACAGGTTCTGGTGTGGCCTTGATGTCTAACTTTGAGCAACTGCTGCGTGGGGTCTGGAGGCCCGAGACAAATGAAATTCTTCACATGTCCTTGTAAGTAAGCAATTCTTGGTGAGACCAAGAGTGAAATGTAAAGAACGGTTTGGGGCTGGATGCAAACCTTCTGGAAAACATCCTTCTTTTCTCCTGCAGCCCAACGAAGGCCAGTCTGTATGGCACAGTCCTCTTCACTCTGCAGCAGACTCAGTGGCTCCCCATCTCTGAAGCCAACCTCATCTTCTTTTTCACCATGTTCATGATCGTTTGCAAGGTGAGTTCCCAGCAGCTTTGATGGTACAAGTTACAGAACCACCGAATGGGTACAGACCTAAACTGGGGGTGTTCCTGAGTCCCCTGCAGAAGGCACTGGCTGCACATCCCAGGAAGGATGTGCTTGGGGCATTCAAAGCTAAATGTTCCATCATACAGGCAGGATGGTAGAAGATCCTTGTGCGTTGAGTCACGTAGCAGGAGGAACTTTGGCTGGGCTCAGTGCAATGTCCCAGCTAGTCAGTATTCCCTGGCTGGTGTGTGTGTGTGATTTTTGACTCCAGGTTCTCCCTGTTGCCTGGCAGGTTTTCATGACGGCCACTCACTCCCACGCCTCACCTTTTGCTCCGGTGGAAAACCTCATCTGCCCCGTGCTCTTTGGCTCCCTGTCCAGTGGACAGCCAAGCCACCATCACGATCATCACGGCGCCTCCCATGAGGTTTCCCCCCCGCCACCTCCTCCTGCAAAGTCAAAAGAGGAGCTTAATGAAGGCACGAGGAAACGGAAGGCGAAAAAAGCTGAATAAAAAAGCAACGAGGCAGCAAATAGGCCAAGAAAGTCCTTCCAGAGCTGAGTCTCAAAGCCACCCACAACCTCCTTTGTGTTCCAGCCCTTCTCCCTCAGACTTCAGTGGAGAGGTGGAAGCCAGGATGCTGCCAGGAGGGTCCCTGAATTTCAGTTTTGCTCTCTGTGCTGCTGCTTGCTGCTTGATCTCTGCCTCTCTAGTCTGATCATACTTTCAGGGATTTGTAGGTTTGTGCCAGGGTGAGAAGTGGGTGCCAGTTCCCAAGCTGTCAGCAATTCTCATGCAGCATTTTCAGTCGATGTAAAATATCTCCACTGTGTTTATTTATGAATGGAAGGAGTGGTCTGTGCTCCTGCGACTTGTAAGTTCCTTGGAGTTTTCATTGACCTTTTTGATGTCTGCCCAAACAATGAACAGTTAAGACACAGTCAGTGTGGAAATCAGATTTCATACTTGAGAAAATTCAATGGTCTCTTATGAGCCTGATCCGATTTTTCCTCCCTCCCCCATCTGCCATATCTCCAAGTAATGTGACATTTTATATGCAATAAGGACATTGACTTTGTCCGAGCCAAGCTTTGTTTCTCTTATCTCAGTTCCCTCTGATTCTAATGGACAGAACACTGTCACTTGCTTAAAGTCTGTGTTTGCAAGAGCTCTGAAGCTGTGAAATGCTCCCAGTGCCATGTGTTGGTACTGTCACTATCCTAAACTGTGTGTCTCACCTCAAACCTGATCCTGTTTAACCAGGGGAGAAACATGGTCTGGTTTGTTTGTGATCCTGTGGGATACGAAAGAAGAGTGTGTGAGTGTAAGTATTTATTACTATTTATTTGTAATTGCCAGGACACCTCAATCATGGACCTGAATCTGGCTTTTTTAATGTTACATCTTTGTATAGAGAATTGGAATTTCTAATTTGGGTCCTGAGCCCACAACCCCATGCTGGTTTGTGCTTGTAGCAGTGATCCCAAAGGACAGCCTGGACACTCCCTGGATGAAGGAAGGAATGGTTCTATATTCTTGAATTAAGGTAGAAAGGCTGAAGGGGTGGATTCCACACCAGCTGATTAAAAGAACTTTAAAGGACTGATAAAAACACACCATCTGAAAATACTGGTATCAGCCCTTGTAGGTCCCTTTGGGCCAAACCACTGCTCTGTGAGCACAGCTTTTGCCCAATGAGTGGAAAATCAATGCCTTGCATGGCTCAGGAGGACTCTGTCAGCTCATTCGTGTTCTGCTCAGTGAATACTGGCTTTTACAGTAGTTTTAAGCTGTCCTTATAACTGATTTTGTCCTCAAAAGTGGCCTCATCCAAGGGCTGGCCTTGCCATGGTGAGGGTGGCACACCTGGGCCCCCAGTTGGGCAGCATTTTCCATGCCCAGCAGTGAGGTTTTGCTGCTCTCACCTTCCAGCAGCAAATAAAAAGAGGAGGATTTAAGGAAAGTGGGTTTTTGTGTGTGTGTGTGTGTGTCCCTGTTCGAAATTGCAACGGATGGTTAATTAAAAATAAAAAATATATATATACAGTCCGAGGAAAGCCAGTCTGGAAGGTCAAATGGTTTGTGGGCTTGGAGTTTGACAGTGCCTTAATTTTGAGTTTCCCTCCCCTTCAGCAGAAAACAGGAGCTGTGCCTGGCAGCTCTACTGTCTGGTTCTGCAGGTGCTGGGCTGCTGAAACCTCGAGCATGCACAAGACTCTAAATGTTTTGTGTCTGCTCCAAGGGGAATTTTGTTTTCTAGAAGCCATCAACAAATAAAAATTGTGAAGTGACTGATTGTCCAGTGGCACTTGAGGAAATCTGTGTGTTTCTTTGACCCTCCCCAGCCCCAGGGACCAAACAGAAGCTCCTTGAGCTCCTCTGAGTCTCCTTGACCTGATGACAAAATGATTCTGGCTGAAGAGAGGGAGATCAGACTTTATGTCCTACAGCTGAGTCTGAGCGTGTTATAAATGGAAATAACTTGGTAAAAGGTGTTTGTAGTGTTGCCTCCACCCAGACTTCCTGAGATTTCAGGGAGAGAAATATGGAAACTGATTCCTTTGGCATTTGTACCTGTTGCCTCTGTCCTTCCTTTTGTCATTTTCAGAGGGAGCAGAGCATTCACCAGGGACTGGTAAATAGGCACATGTGCACATACAGCTGCACACACGCAACCCCAGCCTATTTATATGGGATTTCAGTATTTAAAACTGAAAAAAAAATCAAAATGCTTGGCACAAATGAGAATATTTATTGTGGTCCTGTTGACTGTTGCTCTGCTCTCTGAGTCTTTGCTCTCCAGAGTCTTTTGGACTGAGCCAAATCGCAGCTTCCACCCAAGAGCAGGCAGGAGAAATATTCCAAGCAATGTTAAAATTTCAGCTCTGAAGGCTTTCAGGGTACCTGACAGGAATGGTATTGAGAAGAAAAGGGCCACGAAGAGGAGTTGCAGGTTCCATTTAGGGAAGCCTTTCCTAGTGAGAGAGAGAGAGCCAGGCTCGGATTTCCCTGGCTCAGCACTGGTGCAATTCCAGCCTGGTGTCCTTCATCCCCAGCAGCAAAGATGGACCTTTCCATGGCCACTGCTGCAGGACAGGGGGCTGCCCCTGCACTTCTGGGAGGTCCTGCCTGTCCTGTACACACCTTCCCTTCCTTCAGACTCTGCTCCAAAGAAGCACAAACCCAGGGCTGGACATTTCCTAGAGAGATGGAGGGATTTGTTTCCAGATTGTGGTGCAGGGAGAGAACTGATGAGGAAAACACGACACAGTCAATGGAGCTGGTGCACCAAATGAGGGCCTGCAAAGGGTTGTTTATTTTCTGAAGGGTTCCACTTCTCTCCCCCCTCAGATTTAACCCTTTGAAAATGTCTATTGAGACTCCTTAATTCATCAGAGCAACCGAGAGTAAGTTGCTTTGGAATGGAGGATTCAAAGCGTCTGTACGACCCAACCAGTGGAAAAGAAGGTCAGTGCAAGCCTTATGCATATCAAACAAACAAACAAACCAACAAACCAAAACAAAACAACCTGTAAAAAAAGGGATGAGAATGGTTCCAGTGGTTTAATCATTCTGGTCCCCTGTGACATCTGGTTCAGTGTCACAGTTTTGCTCAGGGGCTGTGGATGGACAGGCTGCTGTGAGCAGCTATGCCGTGGCCTGGGGACAATCCCAGCCCGTCTCAGGAGCTTCAGGCAGTGTTGGCTTCCCAGACTGTTCCCAGTTCCCGAGCTCAGGGAGGAGCTGCCAGGGCTTGCACTTCCAGGGGCCACATGTCACCCTCGCAGAGATGGCCCGATGTGATCAACTTCTGATATTAACTCCAGTGAGACAGAGCTAAATTTAGCAGGAGGTTTAATCCTCCAAGAGGCCCTGGGTGCCCTGCTGGGAAAAGCAAATGTTTGAGTTGCTGTTTCAGCGTTTCAGGTGGATTGTCAGGTTTCCCTTTGCTGTTACGGAGGCAAACCCGGCGCCTGCAGGTTGTGCAGATTGTGGCAGGTCAGCTGCAGAGACACGGAGAGCTCCACGGCGCCACCGAGCCTGGAGAAACAAACTCCAAGGCATAGGAGAGTTTTACACAGAGTGTTAATAATTCCTCACGGTAAATGAAGTAAAACAAAAAGGGGAGGCCAAAGAAAAGGATTTCTCTACTGAAGAGTTGATGAAAGAACAGGCAAAGCCAACACAAGAGCACCAAGCTGGAGCCCCCGGTGTCCCTGGTTTCCCCTTTTCCTACTATTATTGATGCCAATATGTACATTCTTGCCCATTTTGTCCAAAGAATAACCACATGATACAATCCAGCAAAGCAGAAAGACCCAGAGGACAGAGATGGATGTTACCTTGGCCTGTCTCCTGAGCAATACAGAAGCTGTTCCTTTTAACACTTCCCAGGTGATTGGCTGCCAAATGCCTGCTTTGTCCTGCAGCCCATTCCATGGGGCTTTAAAGAGCACCACAAAAGCATTAAAAATTACAGTTTTATGCGTGTTTCAAAGTACCACAACTTTAGGCTGATCTTGGAGGTCTTTTCCAACCTTAGTGATTCTATGATTAGTCAGCATGTAAGGACACAGCCAGTGCTCAGATTTTACCTACAACACCTGTTCAAGTTGGGTCAGACCTCTTGTATTTTCAGGAACAGTTTTAGGATGAAGGATGTGACGTGATTGGATTTTCACAAAAAGACAATAAGTTAAGCCCACTTTCTCATTGTAAGGTTTGGAATTCCTGTGGGCTGGAGTGTAAAGTTATACAAGGATTTCCAGTAACTCCTGCAATTTTTGTGAGAGCTGATGAATTATTCCAGGAATTTGTGCTAAGTGCTGGCTCCCTGTTGAACAGCAGGGCACCCGTGATAATTCCCAACCCAAGGGAGCTCTTCCCTCTTCTGACACTGGCACAGGCTTCCTTAGGGATCACTTTTCACTTAGACCAGCCCCAAGGAAAGCTGCAGATACAGCCATTCCCCATCCTAATTTTAACATTCCCCCTTGTACTACTTTATCACCGGATTCTGCAGTGTTATGATTGTTCACATGATTTTTGGGGGACAGGATATTCCAGTTCTGAAGAAATTACAATCTGTTATGATAAAACACATACAAGGAGAAAAATGTCCCTTTGGTTTCCCGGCCAGGTCGGAGGCTGGAGGAGGAGCAGGGATGCTCCCCTGGGCACAATTCCATGGTGGGGAAAAATATCCTTGACTTGTCCCCATGAACTGGTTGAAACACAGGAACACAGTGGAGCTGATTCCATGCTGGGGGAATAAACCCTTTTCCTTGTGCCTGTGCAGTGATTGTGTCCCAGGAGCACAGTGGATCTGACTCCACAGTGGGGGGAAATATCCTTGTCCCCATGTACTGGTTGGATCCCAGGAGCAAAGCAGAGCTGGGATGCAAAGCCAGGAGTCTCCCACCCCTTGGAATTCTTAGAGAGTCTCCCACCCCTTGGAATTCTTAGGGAGCCTCCCACCCCTTGGAATTCTTAGGGAGCCTCCTATCCCTTGGAATTCTCAAGGAGTCTCTCACCCCTTGGAATTCTTAGGGAGTCTCCCACCTCTTGGAATTCTTAGAGAGTCTCCCACTCCATGGAATTCTTAGGGAGCCTCCTATCCCTTGGAATCCTTAGGGAGTCTCCCACCCCTTGGAATTCTTAGGGAGTCTCCCACCCCATGGAATTCTTAGGGAGCCTCCTATCCCTTGGAATCCTTAGGGAATCTCCCACCCCTTGGAATTCTTAGGCAAAACCAGCCCTGCAGTGATTTATTTATCACCCGTGAGTGGGAATAGAGAACAACGCAAACATCGTCACAGTGGTCACGACCTGAAAAGCTGCACCCAGAGCCCCCTGCCCAGGTGGGGTGTCACTGGCACAGCACCCTGGGGTGCT
>VWZG01004882.1:26688-41598 GCA_013396735.1 Grallaria varia | reverse complement strand
TCTGATCTGCTTAATTCAACGGGTAAATAACAACACAAAATTTATTTAACTTTATACAATCTTCCAATACCAACAGATCTATAAGGAAGGTTTTTATCTTGTTTCATTTATGTCTTTATATAATATGCATAAGGGCAGAAATATTATTAATACATATTGATTTGAAACAAAGTATAACAGAGAGATATCCCAAATTCCATTTCATCAAATGACTAGTTTAAATTCAGTGTAAGAAATATGCTCCAGTGAGAGGACAAAACCAAGAATCTTTGTGAGTCCCATTCAACTCAGGATATTCTATGATTCTATGATCCTGCATTATGATAAAAACCTATATACTTTCTTAGTAGGCATGTTTTTGATTACCTCAATAGGGCTTCAGAAATAATTCACAATACTTAGTCAGTTTTTACATTCTAGTTCACCAGAATTCACTAAAACTCTTTCAGTATTAGTATGGACAAGGCATAGACATTTAAAATTTGATACAGAATAGAAATTATTGGTATAATTTGAAGTGACTGAAGGTTTTGGACTGACTTTGTAAATGCTGTGAATAGACATAAAAGCACGTGGTGCTTCAAGTGATTCTGATTTTAACAATACCAACTCCCATTATGTATTGTTTGTTGAGTCCATTCAAACAAAGGCATATTCCAGCAAACTGAAGATTACTTAAAATTGTGAAAAAGGCTCCTAATTGATGACTATTGAAATATTGTTGCCAATTATGGAAAATTCTCACTAGAGAAACAAACATTATAGCTAGGGAAACAAAGTCACAGCCTGATGACAGTATAAAAGGATGTGAGGAAATATACAAATGACAGGATGTACATTTGAGAAGATGGAAAAGTACAGGCATAGAGCAATAGTCAAGAATTTGACAACATGTTAGTTACCCATGGTCTTCCTTTCTAAATAACAAAGCCAAATAATTTAGCTCTGCACCAGTTCAAAGTTCCTCAGTAAGAAAAAATGCTTTTTAAAATTGCAAAAATAGTGAAGCCTGATTCTTTAGAAAGGCATCAGTGTCCATGGCTGTTGTGACTAGAAAATATGAAGGGATAAATATGAAGGGTGGGCCAAGTGTTCATCATTGCATTAGGATATTAGGAAGCTAGAAAAACCCCCAAACTTTTTCTTCCAGAAAATGGAACTTTTGATGGTGTCTTATGAAGGAGAGGCTAAATCACAACATTTTTGTCTCCATCTCTCAGTTTGCTCTGTCACAGCTGAACCAGTACAGCAGGATAACATCCTTGCTGCTGCCACGTTTTACTTCACACATGAAGTACTGTGGGTTTAGGTGAGATGACAGAAATTAGTCCAGACTTCTCCCTCTGTGCCTGAAGAACATGACTACATAATTTACTAGAAAGAGAGCACTTGAAGCTGGTTTTGTTCTCAAACACAGTGATTGCCACATTATGCCATTGCTGCTGCAGACATCAATAACTGCAGTCAAAAGGTGGGCATTGGAGGGCATGGAAGTATTTCTGCACAAATTATGTGACTGACTGGACCTCCAAACAAACAAACAAACAAACAAACAAAACCAAAACAAACCTGGCAAGGATTCCCTTTCTTTGTTTGCAGTGTCATTATTCTGAAACATGGTGTCTTCTGGGTGCTGTCATCATGCAGAATTAATAACAAAGAATAACAGTTAGTATCTATTTTTTGGTCCTGAATCCTTTAGAGTCCATTAGAGTGTCCTCTGAAGTTAAAGAAAACTTTGGTAGAGCAGGAATCATGCTGCAGGGAGATAACTGAGTAAATATGAACAAAAGTGCTTTACAATGGAAAAACGTCACGAGCCTTTTCATAACCTATGGCCTGAAATGGTTTGGCTAATTCTCCTGTTGTCTCTGACAGATAATTTCACGCTGTCCTGAGTTAATTTTAACTCTTTCTAAAAGACTACTCTTATTTGGAGCAGTCTGCTTCGTTCGTTTTTGGTCACTGAGCTGCAGTGAAGGTTTTACTCAGCAAGAAACAGAACAGGAAATGTCTGTGAGCGTGAGGACAACGTACTACATCTTTCCACAAGTTCATTTTATTCTTTCATTTTTGCTGGGCAAAAGCAATAATTTATTTTTTTTTTCACACTATCTAGACCCTCACCTCAAAAAGTCTAAAACCCTACAGTTCTACAGTATTTTATTTCAAGTTCTGCCTACCGACAGAGCCTGGTGATCTAAGCATACATACATTTAAGCAAAAGCAAATCCCTTCTGCTTTCCAAGACAGAGTCAATTAAGTTTTTGCTCCCTTCCTTTAAATGTTATGCTGTCTTTTCTTTATTTTCCAGATGAAGTGAGAAAAGAAGAAATCTGTATGTGTTTCCTGCAGCATAATCCAAAACAATGCTTGTAGGAGGTCAAGCTAAATCCTGCACCCTGTGAGTGTGCAATTACCGTGTCCTCAGAAAATCACTTGATTTTTCAGAGGAACAGAGCAAGTTTAAGATAATATCCTCCTCATGGGCTGGTTTAAAATACATCAAACCCCAAATGCTGTGTGGTTTTATCCGTGGTTTTGCTTGTGTGTTTTTTTTTTTTTTTTTTTTTTTTTTTTTTTTTTTTTTTTTGGTTTGTTTTTTTTTTTTTTTTAAAATAAATGTCAGTCTGTAAAAACAAACCATGTCCTGTAATTAAATCTATCACAACATTTATTTTAGAGACTTCAAATTTGTAGAATTGATTGAATGGCTTATTTTGTGTTCATCTCTCCCTCTTGTGGCAAAGTTCAGCAAGGATGGCTATTTGCAATTAAATTGAAATGAGGCAATCCTGAACATTATCTGCTTCCAACAACAGGATGTTTCTAGGTATGCTCAAATTACAGTGTTATGAATTGTTAAAGATAACATTTGATGTCTCCACCTGAACAGTGCAATTTCACACTCCCATAGCACAGAAATACTATCATCTTCTTAGACTTTATCCATCTTAACTCTCACCCATTTAAATGACTGAAGGTTATGCTGTTAAATGGATGTGTGAAAGCCAAACATTTTTTTAAGAAACCTTTTGAAAGAGGGAGATTTATTTCTTTTTTTATTTGCATTAATGTTGTCACATTAATAATACTTTGTCTCTAGAGAAAAAAACATACTAAATATCAGTGCATGGTAAATGTCACTATAACAGAAAGCTGTATTGAACCACATACTGCCTCATTGCTTAAAGGAGTTGCAACAGTTATGGATTTCTCCCAGGGGGCAAAACGTATTTTCAAAAAGCTATTTCTTCAGTTTGTTCCCCTCACTTACTTGACATCCTTTTATAGAGACTGAGCTATATTGTTTTGCTGTCAGTCTAATTTGTTGTTGGACCTCTCAGATGACTTTTTGAAAAATAAAATTTTAAGGGGGGAAAAAAAAAAACAATGAAAAATCAACCAACCAAAACAAACCACCAAGCCCAAAGTTTGTAAGTATGATCATGAAACTGAGCCAGAAGGGAGATCTGACTAAAATTATGTATGAGGTGAGTTTTTCAGAGGGGAGTGCATGTACATGTGTGAAAAGAGAGAGTTGCGCACCAATTTTTCTTTCCTCTATGTGCAGGCTGACAACCACTTGTTTAGAGGGATAGGACAACAGGAAATATCCTCAAGTTGTGCCAGGGGAGGTTTAGTTTGGATATTAGTGAAGTTTCTTCACCCAAAGGGCTGTCCAATGCTGGCTGCCCAGGGCAGTGGTGGAGTCACCAACCCTGGAGGGGTTTAAAAGACATGTGGATATGGCATTTGAAAACATGGTTTGGTGGTGGGCTTGGCAGAGCCGGATTAATGGTTGGACTCAATCTTAGAGATCTTTTCCAATGTAAATGGTTGTAGGAATCTATGATTTACAGAGAAGTGGTGGCAAACCAGTCAAGCTTCTGATGTCTTGGGCTGCATCTTCTTTCTGGAGTCTGATAGGGGATTCTAGTTGTTCCAGTGTGAGTAGCCACCAGTCAGCACACTGGGAGCCAAACATGGCCTGTAACAATGGACTCTGCATCCCTTCTCATGCACAATATCCTACAGACAGTGCAGTTTGTGCCCACCAAAATAGAGAAAGACTTCTAAGAGTGTTTTAAATTGTCTAATGTGTCGAAGATGGTAATATACAAGTGAGTTGTCTAACACTGAACCTACTTACCTCTTTCTGGAGGAATTGCAGAAGTTGGCGGGGTTACCTGTTTCTCAAAGCACACTGGAAGTCTGCAGAGACTGCACAGTAAAGGTCCAGTGGATGAGATTAACCTTGGAATTACAACACATTTATGTGTGCATTAACAGTATCTCCACTAACTCATTGGGAGCTAAGACTGCCTCTCAAGAAGATTATTATCTTTACCTCCTAATCAAGCTCTGAATCCAACCCTAATATCCCATAAATATGTCAGCTTAATGATCAGCTTAAGTTTGTAAAAGCTATGAACATGCTTTGCATTGAAGCAGCTTTAAAAAGGACAGGCTCCCAGTTTTTTGAAAAGAAAGTTCAAAAGGCAAACAAGTGTCTTCTGCAAAATCTTATTTTGAAAAAGTCTTGAAAAGGAATCAGTATTTCCCACTAAATCATTCAAGATTGAGGGATTTAGACTGGAACACGAACATTCCTGATGATGTCTTTAACATTCTTTTAGCAATTTTCGATTTTTTCACTTGAGAATTGTTGCCTGACACTGCTTGTTCATCTGCTTAGGTCATCTGTTCCTCACCATGGCAACTGGGAAATTATTGTACATCAGTGATCTGAAACATAAAATTATTTATTGTCCTTGCTGTAGTCTCTAGAGTGAAGAAATGAGGGCTGTCTTACAACATGAAAACACCGGGGTCCATAGCCAACTTTATTTCTGTGTAAGTAGAAGTGTCTCAATCACAGTTCATCATCATTCGAAATCACACTTGTGTCTGTTTCCTCACAGTCTCCCTGTTCCTGCTAGTTTCATCTTGTCCAAAAGACATTAGGCTGAGCCAGAGGGAGAGGTTTTCCTTGAGATATTAGCCTGCTTTGCTGGGAGATCAAAGGACTCAAATCTTGACCTTCTTGGTTTTGATTTGTATTAACACAGTGGATGGGATTTTGGTTGCAGGGTCTGTGATTTTGTTCTTAAAAGCAATAAGACAAGCCCTCTTTGAGACTGCAGCATCTGTCTGTGCTTGGTCAGGTCAATCCATGGTGGGACACAGTAAGTGTTTTTGCAGTTGTTTGGTCAGGAAGAGCCAAGCAAACTGAAATAAATTGCTTTCTTGGAATTGCTCAAGTGGCTTGACATCCACCTTCATTTGTCATGATGCTATAGCTCAGAGACTGGAGGAACTTCAAGGGCTGCAGAGAACTGACTTAATTTTATGGACCTTGTTTTTGATTTAGAGAGCCAATACAAATATTATTGTAACTTCCTTATGCTTACTATAAGCTCTTTTAAAAATGCATGAAAGCAGAGCTCCATTCTGCCGTAACGAGGCACAACACACTCTGGCTATATAAAAATGATACATTGAAATGCTTTCTTCAGAAAATAGCTTCTGAAAAATGTACACTTTAAGACTTGCTATCATGTACTGCTCGTAAAAGTTCCAATTAAATGTTAAATTACAAATATATATATTTTTGTTATTTGAAGCAAACAGACCTTTCAAACTTTGTTTTCACTTTGAGATTTTCTTGCTGCTGGGATAAGCCTATTTTATTAAAGCTTATTTTACAATCAGCTTTTTATCAGATCTGCTGCTAGCTTGTAAACCCCAGGGGTTCAAATACAAGTGGACAAATTTTTTCAAGGTTTGCTTGAAACCTGTTAAAAGCTTACCATTATTTTTCTGTTAGGCTCAGGTCAGAACTAATTTTCTGAAGACCTTTAAAACCTCTGCTACTGTAAAACCCCAGGTAAGAAGTGAAGTGGAAATGGAAAAATATGATAATTTGATCTGAGGGAGACAAACTACAAAAACAATTCTTTGAGCAAGGGAAGAAAAAAGAAGTCATCTTTTTGGTAGCATTTCAATAATATTTTCTATTTCTTTAACGTCTTGCAGCACTTTCAATAATTTTTTATGTCTTATTATTAAAGTTTATTTCATGCTGCAGGCAGAACAGAACGTGGCAGGAATATTTTCATTGCTTTTGGCCTAGTGCATTTGAAAAGGTTGATGCTGCAGATAATCACAACACAACTATTTTCTTACTCTGGGAATGGAATTGATAACTGGACAAGACTTGGTTCCTTTCCCTGAAGAGTCCCAGGTAACAAAGACCCCATGAAACAGAGTCCCCACGTTCCTGCCATGCCTCCCAAATATCACAGTAAAGATCAGCTGAATCAGTTCTCAACCTTGAGCTCAATACTGGGCCAGCGGCACACAGGCAGTGTGAAGCTGTTGTAAACCAGGGCAGTTCAGGTTGAATCATGTCCTTAGAATGCTGCTGCCCTCCCAAGACACAAGCTGGTACTGCTGTACTGCTGCGTGCTCAGGAATCTGCTGCCAGTAGTTTTGGAATGAAATACCAAGGCAGATACGTCGTCTTTCCTTAAGTACCACTTTTTCTGATAAGGCTCTAACATAAGAACTATTATTATTATTGTTATTAATATTATTACTCCCACCACACCACTTCTATGAGAAAACTGTGTTCAAAATTATAAAATATGGCATTACAGCTATTTCATGAAAGCATTCATTTCCTATGATGTAGACATCAGGCTGTACTACGAAGCGCAGACTTTGTTCATTGCCCTTCACATGTCTTCCTGAAAAGACTCTCAACTATTTTTTCACATGAACAATTCATCAAGTTCTTTGTTTGGAGTTCTTAAACAGTGATCAGGTATTTTCCTAAAACAATCTGCACTAGACCAGCAGATTAGATAGTGCACAATTAACACTTCTTACCTTTCCTGAGAATATCATTCACACTGAAGAGATAAATTCCTAGGTTTCACTAAGGAGAAATAAGAAACAAAGTTGTATTGCTGCAGTAATAGAAACATTTACTTTAGCATGGAATTGTAAAGACAGGAGGAGTCAATATCCAAATGACAAAAAATCCTTTAATCATGCATGTCTTCTTTAATCTGCTTTACATAAAATTTTTCAAAGTACTTTTGGTGAAAGCATTAAAATACAATTTTTAGTGATTAAAATGCCTTTTCTCTCTACTTTCAGCATTCATTACTGCATAACTCTAGTTATAGTATATTTGAAATGTCATTGTAAACGGCACTCATAACTTAAACCTAGGTCTTACAAATAGTATAGTGTTACAGTTTATAAAAAATTTTGTGCCTTTATTTTTCTTTTCAACCTCAACAAGCACAGTCCTGACTGCAGTGAATTTTATGTCTCAGCATATCCACAGTACAGCTTGATTGCAACAAAGAAATTTCCTAAATGTAATTTGCTCCATTTTTCAGCAAAATCCAACCATTTCAGGGTGGTCCACAAAGCTGTTTAGAAGTAGTTTATCGTTCTGTAAGGAGGGTCAAATTAATTTCTTTGTCAAGTTCTTTATAATAGCCTTTCTCATATTAAGATATAGCCAGTTGTTCTGTCATTATAAGACAGAAATTCCTTCATTATCCCATCTAGTGCCTACTGAGGGCTTCAACCTATTTGTGATTTTAATCTGCGTGTTTGTTCTTCTGTGAAATTATGCTGGCTATTACTATTTGGACATAATTAATCCTACTTCTCCTTTTTGGCGGTGAGTTCCACAGGTTAATTGGGCTATGATACAATTATGCTCCAATGCTTGTGAAATACTGCTTGTTTCAACCATAATTTGGCTTATGTTATCACCCCTCTTTCTATATTAACCTTCTTGTCACCACCTCCACTTTTCTGTAGCTTAAAATTCACTCTTGTGTGTGATCTCACAATAGCTGAATGTCGGAGCTTTGCCAGCACTGAACAGTCAGCTCCAGTGTGCTCAGCTGCTTTTGAATCCTCACTCACCACCACAAAAAACGCAGAGGCTTCCCCTGTTTCTTTACCTTCAGATTCATAACACGACTTTATTTTGTTTATTAACCTTAATGAATCACTAGCTTTCATTATTTTTGCTTATTACTGCAAGATTTTTGCCATATGATACAATCTATATGACATTCATTTTGGTAATCAGACTGGAAACAAAATTTTCTCTACATGGAATTTGTATTAGGTTCCAGTATGGGGAAGCCAATGGGGTTATATGTTCACCTAGTCTGAGATACAATTTGAGGCCACTTTCATTTGGACCAGAAAGCAAGGGAATTGCTTTGGTTGGAGAATTGCTGGAAACTTGGCAGCTATAAAATTTCTTCTAGCTAATTTATCCACAATTATAAACTGATCGTAAAGGAAGGTGGGCATTTTTGGTGTCATAGCTGGAAAGTCTGCCTGGAAAGAGCTGGTGAAAATGATGTTGGACGCTGGTATGTTATGCATAATAATGAAATTGAGACTGTGACAAAGTCAAACCTTGTGCTTCTTAATCACCTAAACATCCTGAACAGCTAAAGACATTGCCCTGGCCAGAATTCTTGTGGGAGCATATACTATGTTTTTTGATTCTGGACATTTCACACAGTACTTGGTCCTCCTACCTGGTAGAGAATTAAACTATATTGCTCTTCTAACTACCTATAGTCCTGCATCAAGACCAGGAGGAGACAGTTCTGTTTTCAAATAACTCAGTGAATGAGAAAAACATCAATGACTGCAGCGTCCGCAGCTCCTAGGGATTTAGTCACACAACTCCCATCAGCTTCAGAATTGTCATTTTCTGTATTCTTTTTGGAAATTTGCCTCAAATATCTTTACAACAAAGGTAAGATAAAAAAGGCAGCAGAGGAATTCAATGTGAAAGTGGAAACTCCCTGCCTCCTGTGTATTGCTGAAGCCTTCAAAACTCAGCTAACCTTGCACATCATAAAATGCAGTAACTGGATATGGCAGACGATTTTAAAAACAGAAAGAAGGCAACTTGCAATGTGCTACTTAGACATTGAATACTCTGATATTAAAACAAAACCCTCCTCAGATGTAAGATTGCCACAGTCTTCCTGATACCAGCAGCATCCCAGTGATGAAATTTGGTGGGAATGTGCTCCATGACTCCAAGAAACACTGAGACAGCATAGGGAGCACAAATTAGAGGCATCAGACAAGATGCACAGCTGAGGGAAAAAACTGCTGAGGTGAGATTGACTGAACAGTTGTAGCTGAAAGGTTGGAGCTCATTTTAGCTCCCCACAGGTCTTTCTTCTTCATCTTGTCAAAATTTGCATTCTCCCTAAGTGACCCTATGTGAAACCTAACTAAGCAGCCAGGTCCACAGTAAGTGTTTACCAGACAGAACACATCACAGGCTTGGACATGAGCTGACAGGATGAGAGGAAAACTGCTGTGAACACCAGGACCTTCTCTTCCACTGCTTCCAGTGACCCACACTGAGTGCCATTCATCTTTATCTACCAAAAATATATTTATCAGTCTAAAATTGTCACCAAGATACATCAAGAGAGAGGAAAATTGACAATTCCCCACGACTATCTTTGGTGCTTATGTCTGGTTGTGACAGTACTGCAAATGATTTCATACATCAGCTATGCCATACAAAACCAGCTTTGTGCATGTAAGTAGACTATAAGAAAACTATGGATATGTATGGGTTTAATCTGACATCACGTATGGTTCCAGGCATGTAAAATTATAAAATTTGCGTTTGGAAAAATAATCTAGTTTGGAGGAAGGAAGTTCTGTCTTTTTGTTCTGTTTCCTTTTTTTCAGGTTGAAATTCTTCTGAATCCAGTTGCCTTCAACACAAGCCTTGAAGAGAAAGATTGGAAAATGCTCTTACGTTTGTATCTTTCTTGCATCTTATGATACTATGTGTTTTTTCTTTAAAAAATAAAGAAAAATAATCAGGATTCAACCTACTATTATTTTCAATTGCATTTACAAGTACAATACCATGGAAAAACCAGGAAGGACATGGAGGATCTGGATACTCAAAGCCAAGTAAACACAATTAAAACTATTACACCATTTTTTCTTTGTTTTCCAAACTAATCTCAGGACTTTTTGAGCAATTTGACTGAATATTTGATGTTTCGTGTTGGAGATGATGTAAGTAAAGCTCAAGTTTTGTATTTTATGAGACAAAGAATGGCAATTTCAAATCAGTTGAATATAAAGTCCACATTTCCTACTGGGACAAAGACATGATAATTTTGCGACATATTGATAAAATTCTACCTCAAACAAGAAAGACTTTGCTCTAATTAGTTTTATTTTACATTCCTCATTTCATTTGCGTCCCCCTGCGAGCCCAGTCTGATGATGAAAAATCAAAGCCACACGTTAATTCTGTTAAATATCTACTATGACAAAAGAGATTGTCAGGAGGACAAAGTCTTTGTTGGTGCTTATGCTCACACAAAGGGAAAGTTCAAAAGCTGCAAGAGTAAGAGCACATCAATCAAAAAGGGAAAAAAAAAAGTTTTCCTATTTATGATGGCAAATAAAACCTATAACTGTTCACATAAGAATACAGGAGATGTTTCCACTCAGATTTTTTAGCTTAAGGCTTCCTATACCTTTTGGAAACACTCTTTCTGTTTACAGTCATAAAGGTGTGGCTTGACACACAGGTTTTATTACTTAGCCCTAGGTTTACCACTCTTTGAATGGCTGTTTACAGTAATTCATGCAACGTTTATATAGGGTAGTGTTAAGGGAGCTGAGATTTTCTCCTTTAGTAGTGCATTTGACTCTGATACGTGTTGCACATGGCACATCAGAGAGAAGGAGCACGTAATACATTCTTCCACATATGTGACCAGTGGAAGCACCACTGTATGTGTCAAATAAGGCATTATTAATATATTATTTATGCAGAACATTTAAAATCAGAGTTTAAAAATGTGATTGCATTTAGTAGGAGGTTTTCCGTGTGTGATTTTGAGATGTTGTGCATTCAGTAGTCTGCTCGTCATGCTTCCATTTTATGTTTCTTTCTTTTTCAGCTATTCCAAGAATGAATGAAAATCAGTTATCCTCAGCAATAGGTGAATCCTTTAACACTTAGAAAGGAAGTCAAATAAATGTGGAGTGAGTACCATTACAATATTTACAAAAGTAAAACACCAGAGGGTAGTATTTATTTATTTTCCAAGATATTTGGAAACAATGGACCGCTCTGGCTGCTGAATCTGAGAGGGTATAAATGAACACTTAAATTCCTCTCTGTCAAATGCAATCCATTTCAGTACTTCTGTTAGTGAGTATATGAGAAAGCTGTGGTTAAGACCATGTGAGCTATTGGGACAAGACTGAGAAGTGTAATATTGTTAAGGAAACAAAAAATAAGCACTAAACTGGCAAGCTTTTCTTCTCCAGCAGCTCTGAATTATTAACACCACAAAACAGAAGCAATGAAATCTTGAGAGATATTTTGCAGGGCTGAAATGAATAATTTAGGGAAGATACTGTCTGCTGTCTCCTTCTTATTAAATAGGCAATTGGAAATGACTGAAAATGACTGGGAGCAACAAAGCAACAAAGCTGTTGAAATAGCACCTTTGCACAGCTTTGGGCCTCTTAGCTTGAGCTGGGGTGTGCTGTCTTAACTACAGGAGAAAGCAGTTTCTTTAGCACTTAATTTGAAGGTTGGATACTTGTCACATATTATTAGAATCGTGCACTGTCAAACAGCAGACCAAAAAGTTCATTATACAAGCAGATAGGCTGATGATGTTTACTGCTGTAAAAACAGAGGCCAGGAGCCAAGGCTTTCAACTGTAGAGAGTTAGGAGTTCAACCTCTAAATTTAGTTATAAACTTTTTTTCCCACCTATTTTCACATTTATCTGCTTGAAATCAAAGAACCTAATTCCTTTGCATTACTTTCCTTTTGCACTCTGTGTAATCTCATTTTCAGGTACATATGAAATGGCTGTGAACAATTGTTACTAGCTAGATTTCTTCTCTGGGTAAGCACACGGTGTGGGATATAGTAGGGTTTTTTTGTAATAGCCACTTCTGTCAGGAAGTACAGACTAATTCTGTGAGAGGAGCGAGACATACAGCCTTTGGTTACAACAGTATAATTAAACTCTGAAAAAAAAAATTCTTATGCAATACTTTTAAATTTTTAATGTAATTTTTGTGTTCATATGTAACATTTATGACAACTAGTAACCCCAGCTTGGCTGAAGTCCCTTCTCAGCAGGAAACTGAGATGTATGCAAATGTTATGCACAGCTTGGAAATTTTAGTTAAGGGCCCTGATTCATCCCTGCTTACTTTTGTGCCAAATTGTGTCACTCAGGCTGGAAATCTTCTCATCAACAGACTCGTAAATCCCAAATAAACTCAGTAAGCTGTTACGTTTTCCTTCCCTGCACTTGGTTCCATGACTATAACATGGCAGCAACCATATAGACTACAAAAAACTTTTCATTTCTCAATGGAACTTCATGGGAATTATTATTGCCGAAAGAATTTTCTAATAGCTCTTGGGAGTGATCAAAGCAAATTTTTAGAAGCAGAGTTAGACGTCTGTTTCTAATGAAGGGCAGAGCTGTGCGTGCATGTAAGTGCACTGTAATTAGGATGGTAAAGGAACACATGTTTACAGATCTATCTCACAAAAAAACATTTAGAGAGCATTTCAGGGAGTTGGACTCAGCGATTCTTATGGATCCCTTCCTACTTGAGGGTATTCTATTTTTATACGATTCTCTGTGGTTGTCAAAAGAAGGTGATAGCAATGCCAAATCCCCAAATAAGACAGTGACCTACTTTAGCCCAGTTAAATTTCTAAACCTGGGGAAGTGAATCCAGGCCAAAACCATGCAAAGAGCAGGAGCTGCTATTAACTGAAGACAAAGGACTGAAGTCTTGTGAGGTAGTGTAAGAACAATGAATAGGGCTACCCTTGCTCAGTCTCAAAGCAAACAACTGGACACTAAGGGTGGGTTGTGGTTGTAACAAAGAACTGTGTGGCAAGAACGGTAGGCAACTGAAAGAATCTAAACCCCAGGAAAGTTATGAAAAATGTAGATATTCTCTGATGGAAGATAAACATTAATATTAAAAGAAGAAAAGCAGCATCTGAGCTGTTCACAGCTCTTGCATCTGGTACTCAGCTAAAACTCACTGCCAAGGACAGCTGAAGATTCCACTTCCCTGCTGCACCATCAAAAAAAGCCCCACATGCCTATACTGAAGGATTGGTTTTGAACATGTGTATTGGAACAAAGTGTAGTGGTGAGGCAAAACCAAAGGAAAGGCCAGTCAAAGCCAGAAATTCCTTGAAACCAGGTCACTCTGTGCACTGGAAAAGTGCAGAATTCAGTTCTTCATCTCTACAGTTCATTTTTTTTTCAGCATGAGTACAAGCAATTTCCATTCTTCTCTCCTTATTGTGTGCGCAGCAAACATCACAGGGATAATGCTTACTTACCCCTCAGGGGGTTGTGAGGATTAATTAGTAAATGTTCCCAGTGCATGTCAAAGATGAAAGCTCAGTGTAAGTGCTAAGCATTTGTGTATTCACAGACACGGAAAATATGCATTCTCCACAAGAAGGATGAAAAGTAGTGCTGTTTTCTAGCTGTGTCCAATTTCTAAAGGTGAAACTTTATTCTATAGGAAAAACTACAAAATTACTTTTTAATAGTTGAGATATTTAGAGAAAATACTGTACAAGACATCCAAATGCCTATTTTTGCTTTGGAGCTTGGATGAAGAAATCATTGAAAACCTGCTGATTCCATTAGGAGAGAAGAAAGAAAAGATGAGTTATATTGTTTAGTGAGACTATAGTGAAAATGAGGGGAAGAAAATGTTCTACTTGGAGTTTATAATCCAAAGAGTATTTAAGATGTTTATACCTTATATTTCCCCCCAGGATCCTGCCATTTCTTTTGTTTCATACTGTTCATTTTGTGCAGTAGGTCTTGATCTAAACCTTAGTACAGGCATTGTATCGTTCCACTCATTGCAGCTGTTTATGATTAAAACTATATTTTGCCAGAAGCAAAATTTGGGCATTTGAACATTTTTCTCAGATCAAAGAGAAGTAACAGAATTAAAAATAAATGTTAAAGTATAAAGAAATGGTGGAGATAAAATCAAACTTATTTTGGACTCTAATGCTGTAAAATGTGCTTTAGTCAGCCTTAAAAATATGGTCTAGAAATACATCTTCCAATATTTACTGTTTCACAAGTTATTCTGGAGTATTTGGATTATTATCAGGAAAGGGACACCAGTTTACACATACCTGCACATAAATAAATGTATATACACCTCTGTGTGCATATATACACACATGTATAAGGCTCATACACACGTATATACACATATCAACAAATGGCTTACATATACATAAATAACCATACAGAGATGGATTTCTATGTGTATGTATGTGGATAAATGTATATAGATGCACAAGAGATGTATGATATAAATGTGTACACCTTAGGTTTATATATGTGTAAACTTTTGTGTATACATTTATGTATATTTGAGCTATCCAAGTTTAACTCCACTGCCCTTAAAAATGTGAAGGAAAAGAGGAAACATATGTGGGTGTCCTTGGAAGGCAAGTTTCCTAGTTTCTATATACAAATGTTGAGGTAAGTGAGATAGTCCTTAATCCTTGTTCTGCCTCATAATGTAAAGTTAATTCTGATATCAAGTTTTCCAGGAGGCTTCAGCTTTGTTGACTTTGAAACTGCTTGGATGAAGAGCTGTTTCAGCTTCTTGGGACTGGGACCTCTGAGTATGTCATTGTACTCAAAGATTTTAATTTTTATAACAATAATAAATTTTTCCTAGTGAATATAAGAAAAATATTCAGAGGTGCTGGTTGTTTTCTCTTTTTTTCTCTTTTTTTTCCCTTTTTTTTTTTTTTTT
>VWZG01004882.1:10034-26509 GCA_013396735.1 Grallaria varia | reverse complement strand
ACATTTTATGGGTAATTTCAAGATAGTTTGCTTCTATTAGTACTTCTCTGTTTGTTGAGTAATTTTGACTTTTCCCGTTCAAATACAATCAAGTCTAAACCAATAATAGAGTGTTTCGGGGTTTTTTGGTTGTTGTTGTTTGTTTCCTACAAAATCTAAAATTATTTTGTGCCCCTAGGACAGCTTCTGAATGTGGAGATTGGTCATCGTTAGAGAAGAGCTACTTCCATGGCACTGAGATGAACAGAACCTATATCTGCCCAAAATGACAATAAAAAGTTTCCACTGTAATTTTTCTTTTTCAGGAAAACAAGAATTGCATGTGCTGTTCTGAAATGCTACTTCTACCTGGACCTAACAGCACCCAAAGCCAGAGAAAAATGAATGGAGAACTGAATACAGAGAAGTTATACATTTCTATGACTTCAAAGCTCCTAGTGGAAGGTGTGCCTGCCCATGGCAAGGTGTTTGGAACTACATGATCTTTAACATCCCTTCCAACCCAGACCCCATTCTGTGATTCTATGATTTTTTTTTAATAATTTACTTATATGGTTGAACTATGAGGACTGAACTTCTGTCCTCAAAATGCAGCCAAAGGGAGATAAGAGCAGTGGTAACACTAACAGGGTAAAATGTGTGTGCAAAAATAAAATACAATGAAATACAAAAGCAGACTTTGTGGGCTTCAGACTCACAGAGGGAAGCTTGCGTTGTGCTTTCAAGGTGCCCACTAGCACAGGCACCTTCAATGTCACTAAAGCTAAGATGTTTTCATAAGGTCATAAAAAGGAAGCAAACCCAGAACTGCTCAGCCTGCAGAGATGGAAGCCAAGAAGAAATGTTTGTATAAGTTTTTACATTATCCATCTCTTTCCTGGAATCAGATATATGAGGTGAGGCTGCCCATTTTTTTATTGTAATATGCTCTGTACATACAGCACCAGTGAAAGGTAAAACAATTTCAGCCTTCTTGAGAGGCATATACATATATATATATATATATACATATTAGTTCAATAGTTGTTTAATAACTCATTTCCTACCTTTTCTCTCACAACCTGCAACATGACCTGCACCAAACAATAAGGTTTGCTGAAAGCTAGATCTAAGAACTGCAAGTGGAGTATGATTTTTACACCTGCATGCATATAAACCCAGCAAAACCCACGTAATTTTGTTTTGTGTAATAGCACAGATGGCATAATTCAAACAGTATAAAAGTCACAGGTATGTTTGTAGCCATTATTTTCCTGTAAACAGCTAAGGCACAGCACCAAATGTGGCATTTCAAAATTATTAAATCAAATTTTTAAGCTTATTTAAGGTAATGGTGCAACATGAATCAAGCTTTAAGCATATAAGTAGGAGTGTAAAAGCCTTCTTATCTTTGGTTACCATGCCAATGACATCTAGCTATCAGATTACGTCATTTGCTTTGTTTTATAAGCAGGAATGAGTCCCCCATCTGCAATCAGTGCTGTGAGAATTCAATCAGCAGACAGCATCGTGTTTTTTTAAGAAAGCCCTGCTGGCTGAAATAATGGTGCCTTGTGGCACACCCCAGCTCTCCATACAAAGTGCTATAGAAAGCTTGATAACTTGGACAAGTCTCAAAACCTGCAAGCCACCTCCTGAAGACAAAGTTGTTCAGAAAAAGGGCATCTTCAACATTGTCATGACTCCTGATCGCATCCCTAAATTCTTCATCCCTTCTCTGGACATAGAGCATATTTCCTTCCAGCAGGAGCCAGAGGAAGACTCAATACAGAATTCTCCTGAGAGAGAGGTCTCTGATGAAATTGTTCAAAAGCGCAGAACAACTAGAAGCAAATCTGAATCCTACATCAGGAAAGACACAATGTGCAAAGGAGAGAGTCTGGACAGAAGGAGAACCCTGTGTTTCACAGACCCAATGACTTTCCCTGAAGACCTGGAGAGAGCTGCACACCACTGCGACCCAGCAACCAGAGCTGCTTTCTCTTTGCCTCACCTTTCCAAAATCACTACCCCCTACGGGTTTCTCACACTGGGTGAAAGTCCAAATACCAGGAGAAAAGAGTCTCTCTTTTTTCAGCACGACTCTGAAGAGCTTAGAATCCTCTTGTCCCAAAGGAAGAAGACCCCATCCCTCATAAGAAGCTCATCCAGCCCTATCAGTGAAATCCAACAAACCGTGGAGTGCATAAAAGCTTCAGACACGCCTTTTAAGACCAGGCAGTCTGATTCCTGGGAGTCGGTCTGCAACAGCCAGCTTTCTCCTCCCTGCTGCCAGCCAGACTTTGAAACACACCCTGTGAAATGTGAGAAGAAGAGATTTCAGGTGACGTTGAAGAGACACCTAGCGAGCATCAAGCGGATGAGATCTGGCAGTGGGAGGAACTGGCTCTGCTAACCCACACCGAGCTGATCCGGCTCTTAAGCCCTATGAAAATTCAAAAGAAACATTGGTGTGCAAACATGAGTGTTTGGCACACTTTCAGCATTGCAATCTCCTGATAAAGGAGACCAGAACTTGCTTACACTTGTGAGGTTGAATTCATCTCCTGTTTCCTAAAGTCATGTTCAGCAGCTTTGAATCCTTTACAACGCAAGCAAGGACGAGACTAACTGGAAGGGGCCATTTTCTGAAGAGAATGATGTCTTTTCTGGTCATACCTTTGTAATCTGTGAGAAGGAAGGAAATAAATACATCAAAAGCAAACTACCGAGAAAGAAAATGCCATCTTTTAGCATAGCAATGTTGGTGTCAGACTGATACAAAAACTGAAAAGAAGAAACATGCTAGCTAGTCAGGTAAAAAATGTGGGCTTTTTATTATTACTAATATTAGAATGTAAGTGAAAACTAATTAAGAGTTAATTTGTCCCAGGGTGTTTGCAGCAGGTAGTTGCACACAGCTGTTCATACCTCCTGGCAGGAATGTGCTGGCTCAGAGGGGAAGCCAAGTGCCTGCTTGCTGGTGACAGTGAATAGCAAACCATTTCCTGTATTTAACAAATCTGCTTATTTTATCAGTGCTGTAGTTAGCCTTTCAACATGCTTGGAATTAGGGGGAACACAATGTGATTTGTTTACCTCCTTACCAGTGTCAAAGTATAATACCATTCTATTTATATCCTGTTATTGTTCCAGTTATAACTAAACCAAATAAAATCTCTTTTTCTTTAATAGTCTTCTTGTCCTTCTTGTCATTGCTGTTACCTTTCTCTGGCTTTTTTTTTTTTTTTTTCCTCCCCAGTTTTTTTAGTACCTTAATCTGGAAAGGGCATAAAAAGTAACTATAAATATTCAATGTCTTCAAAACACATATTTCAATACTGTTTGTTAAACTTGGTTGTTTTTTGAGGCACTGATACTCCAGTACATTACACACCTCGGTAGAAAAGCCTCCAGAAACAGCTAGAAATGTCCAATGATGCCTAACCACCAAGCTGAAAAGTTTTCTTGTGTGACATTATAATAATTTTCAAACTGCTCGTCTCCAGCTAAGCTAAATTTACTTGCCTGCAAATTACAAAGAGATACAACTTAAAGTACCTGTGAGACCTTCCTAGGGTAAAAATCTGTCCCAAGAAACAGCATTATCAAAGACAACATCTGGTAAAATCCATTAAAGTTTATTGGTTTATTACTTTAGTTAATTAGTTTATTTTATCTATTTTTATAACTAGAATATGGATAAAGTCATCTGTGCCTGTAATAAAAAAGAAAATCTACTTTAGCTGACAGGCATACTTTAAAATTTGAAACATAAAATATCCATTACACTATTTTGGATTGAATTTATTTATCTTACATAATCTGTAGGTGACAATTAAAATAGTACCAGGGACCTTGACACATGGGAAAAGAGCTGCTGTCTAAAGAGATGAGATTGTGCCTCCTTTACAGACAAGGAATAAATTCTGTGCAACAAATACAGCTCAAGCAGCCCGTGAAACTCATGTTCCAAATAATCAGAAACAAGCTGGCTGTGCTCCCCTGGCTGTGCAGCAGCACCGAGGCCATGGTGTGTGAAATGAAATATGTGTGTGAAATCGAGTAAACTGTGACAGCAGCACAGGTATTGAGGCCTGGGACAGCCATCCTGACTCCCTTTATAACCTAAAGTATGATTCATCTCATCCCCTGCAGATGACATCTAAAACTCAGCAGGTATTTACTCAATAGGCTTTGTCCAGAAGAATCCCAGTTAAAAATTGTCGCATCCTTGCAGGAGGACAAAGGAAATGCTTGTGGTCTAACCCTGAGTTCTCAGCTTGAGGTTTAGTAATAAAGACAATCAATCTGCTCTCAAAATAAAAACAAATAAGAGATTTTTTTTGTTTGGGTTTTATTATTCTGTGAAACTCTTTTAAAAATGAAGAAAAAAATGTAATTTGCAGGAATACACTGGGCTGCAGAGAATGCAAAAGAGCCTTTAAAGATGTGTTTGCCATTTTACCTTGTCATTCATCTGTTTCATATTAAGGGTGATAATGCCTGTAAATTTAATCAGTTAGTGGCTTTGAAAAGGACCTGAAGTACAAATGAGGTGGCACTCTGCACACCATAATCCACACTAAGTAACCTGTACAGGCCTTCAGAAATTCCTCATTAGATTATCAGACACATCAGCTGCACCTATGATATTTTCCGTGGACAAAATATTTACCACAGCATGTTAGAAGCTGTTTCTTTCACATTTCAAGCAGCTGTGCTGTAGTTAGCTTGCCCTGGATATCACCGAAATCTGAAGTCCCTATCCAGAGTTTTGATACCTCTTCCAGCTGCACAGCTGGATGCAAACCAGAGGGTCTGTCTGGGATTCTCACATCCTACAACTTGGAATCATAGAAGAAGAGATCTCCAAGATCATTGAATCCAACCATTAACCTAACACTGCCAGTTCCAACACTAAACCACGTCCCTATATGCCACATCTGCAGGTTTCTTGAACTCTTTTAGGGATGATGATTCCACTGGTTCTCTGGGCAGCATGTTCCAATGCCTGCCCAGTCTTCCAGTGAAGAAATTTTCCCTAATAGTCAACATAAACCTCTTCTGGTGCAAACTGAGGTAATTTTCTCTTGTCCCGACCTTTGTTCCCCGGGAGCAGACCTCGACCACCCCCCATCCCCCAGCTCTCCCCCTGCTGTCAGGGAGTCACAGAGAGCCAGAAGGTCCCCCCTGAGCATCCTTTTCTCCAGGATGAGACCCCCCAGCTCCCTCAGCTGCTCCTCATATGACTTGTGCTCCAGACCATTTCTCTAGACACACTCCAACACCTCAATGTCTTTCTTGGAGTGAGGGGCCCCTTTGTTTTGGTCATTTTTCAGCACACATCCTACAAATACACAGAGCAGAAACAAGGCAGGGTATATAAGCTGCTCCAAAGTCCCAGTCAAAGAGATGTTTGAGGATGGGATACCAAGGTGCTCTGCTGTTGCTGACTGCTGTTCTCCACCTATACAATACTGAAGAAACAAACCCATTCATCACCTTGGGAGCAAATTTCCTTTGCATTTCTAATATTCATTCAGATTTGTCCTCTTTTTCTACTGCTCAGGTAAGGAAGTCTTCTCATATCTCTCTGGTCTTTTTGTCTTATCACAAAAGATTTGAGAGGATTTGTTAAATCTCAGTTTGATGACTATCAGAGTTTTTGAGTTCTTCCCTGACAGTGGAACAGAGAAGATGAGGACGTGGATGAGGGTTATGTGGAACTGAGTGTAGAGAGGCAGCAGGTTCAGAGATTATCATTCATCATTTTAAGAGACTGAAAAAGGTGAATATATATGGGAAGGGAGTTTGCAGAGACACTATGTAGTCTTCGGGAATTCAGCTCATAACTTGTGAGAAGGAAGCTGGTGTTTGTTCCTGTCCCTCTACAATAATGGCTACTGAACTATTACTCTTTAAATCACTCCCTTCTCCTGCTTTCCAAGGCACCAACAGACCTGACGATCAGACATAAAGCTTGCTATTTGTGTTCTCAGTCTTGCAAATGAAAGCACTCTCACTAAGGGGTAGTTCACCTTTGAGTGTCACCCCAAATTTACACAGTCATGGAAACAACAGCATTTGAGGCTTTATTCATTCCTAATTCTCCGTGATAGTAGCTTCCTTGTATGAGTGACTGAAATGCTGGAGGCAAAACACGAAAACTAATCACCCAGAAAACATGTTTATTTTAAAAGCAGCCTTGGAACAAGCTTACAGGAAAAAGGCTTACACGGGGATATCATGCAGCAATAAGAAATTAGAATCAATGACCTATGAGATCACTTTCAGTTTAAATGCTTGCAATGAATGGGCAAGTTCTCTAGAGCACTCAGGCAGGGCAAGGTCTTCCAGGAGATCAGCATATATGCCTAAACATATTTTCCTAATCCTAAATATATTTTCCTAATACCTACTCATGTCATTAAGACTTGTTTTCCTCTCAATTGCATGCAAAATTACGGCAATGATGGATACCATCAGTACCTCAGCAAGTGCTTCACAAGAGTGTTCAGGAGTTGGGTTTGACCCAGGGGGAGTCCCTAGAGCAGGGTCACCTCTGGTGTTTGTGCACAGGGAGGCGCTGTGGTTTGATTATTCTTTCAAAAAGGGCATTAACACCACTTTGANTGGGTCTTGACAATTTAGAATTGTGTTTAAAATGCCTTGTGCAAATTTTGTTTACCTGAAAGCAGAAATTTCATGGAAATATGAGCTGATTTGTGGTCAGGTTTATTATTTGTGCCTGTGATCAGTATTATCCTCATTGTTTCTTATCAAACTCGGTTTAAATTTGGTTTGGATTTTTAAATTTCTGACTACATTTCTCTGTGATATTACACTATATATCACCATGTTTTCCTAAATTGCTGCAAAACATTGGTTTCTTCTGTTTAAACTGTAATCACATTTCATCATAGTTATCTGTATTTTGTTAGTGATTCCAATTTTTTTTCGTTCTGCTAGGTTGAAAATCCATTTTTAAGTGGCTTTAGGATATTTCCAGATGCATGGTCTATAAATATAGGGCATAATCATTATGGCACAATTCCTATTTTATTTTAACCACTTTTTTTATTATTATTTATATTGTGCTGCTGAGATATAACATAGTGATTCCTCAAAGAGATTATACCATCCAGGCCTCACTTTTCCATGGTGATTTTGCTTCTGCTTTCTCTCCATATGTACTGCTGCTGATACCATCTTACACAACGGGTAATGTAATGACCTCTATTCCTTTATTGCAAGTTATACAGTGTTGTGAACTCCATGAAATATTTAACACTAATAAACAGGATGATCATTACTTTAATGTATAATGAGAAAATAAATTAAGTAACTGACATTTAAATAAAATATAAATACTTTATGCAGTTTCTATTTACAACATCATGGCAGTAATCCATTTAAAGTCAATGAACAACATAATTGAATGGCTCCTGTAATGCAAAGGTCTTTCTGGAGTTTTTTTTTCCCTGACTATTCACATGAAAACTTGCAATTTCCTGACATTTTTTAGGGTCCCTGTAAACATAGAAGTATTATTATATTTCCTATGTAATATTCTCATTTCGCAGAGTATCAGAAGCATGGACACTTGGGACATGCTATTAAAAGGTAGTGCACCTTATGGATGATAGGAAAATGGAACAATGAAGAAGAGGTGGAGACCACCTTTTCACTGATGTTCTGTGGCTACTCCAGACTTGTGTAGTAACTGGTAATGGAACAGATGAAGGAAGGTTTAAACAAAAAAAATCTCACCATCTTAGAGAAAGATTGGTATTTTCTCCACAGGCGACCAGCGCTCGCTCACCGCACTGTCTAGCAGGAGTGACATTGAATGAATTGAGCAAGGATGAAAATAAAAACAAGCATTGAAATAAAATCAATTAAAGTTTTCATAGTAACAAGCCCTTCCTTTTCTGAAAAAGTCAGACAAAGAGAAATTTTAATTAGCATGAATATTAATCATGGTCTGTGAAAATTTTGCAAATCATTCAGTGCAGCAAAAGTATTTGCATTCCATGTAGGTTTGTTACTATCTATTGATCTGAGGAAGATGTGTTGCATTTAATTCTAAATATTCAGTTCACTGTATTTTTGGAGGGGGAAAAAAAAAAAAAGGGTAATCCAGAGATACTCAAATATCCTGTGTCATCATGGCTTGGCTTCACGAACGAAGATTTGGGAAGGGCTCTCCCCACGCTTGCTGCAAGCGCGCTGATGACTAAAGAGGCCAATGCGAGATAGGCAAGTCCGGTTGCAAAAGGCACAGCAGAAAGTCTCCATAGGCGGTGTTGGTGAGGCACGGTTCTTTCTGCGTTGTCTTTTCTCCTCCAGACTGATTCTGCGTGCGTTCTCAAAGGAATCAGCAGCGTTATGGATGGTGTGTCTCCATGCCTCCCGATTGGAGGCCAGAGTGGACCATTGATGGTAGTCAATATGGCCGAGACTGAGGTACTGTTTTAGAGAGTCCTTGTATCTCCTCTTTGGGGCTCCTCTCTTGCGGCAGCCGGTGGCAAGTTCACCATAGAGCACGATCTAATATCCTGTGTAGTATGTTCATAAATATTAAAATTTCAAACTTTAGAAATACAGACGTAAAGAATGAAAACATAAATGAAGTATTTTGAATAAAATAACAAAGATGATTTTAATCACCTGCAATAGTCTCTGGATTTTCCATTATTATAAAATTAAATGTTTGAAATCAGTAACAATTCATGTCATAGACTTGTGTTTTGTGATGGACAGGACTCTGTAACTCTGAATATTTTATGGAAAGGGAAAATAACTCTATTTACAAAACACAAATAAATCTGATTTAAAGGCCTACAGTAGGGCCAAGGATTTCCTGCCTGAAAGATCTCAAATCCCTGGTCAATGCTTGCATAATCTGAGAAAGGGGGGATTTTATAATTTCCCCTTTATGAATCAGAGATACTAAGAGAATAGGTTATGGCCTTCTGATAAGATATTAATATTTCAGTATATTAATCATTGAAAATTGTAAAGGCATGAATGGAGAAAGCACTCGTATCTGCTGCTAGATGAGTACAGAACTGGCTGAATATATCTACACTAGCATAATAAACAATGTCTGGGTATATTTATCTCCTCTCCTCTCCTCTCCTCTCCTCATACATGGGAGAGTGAAATGCAGTTGGAGAATTCAAGGTCTTCCCTTCATCATGTCAAGAATGAATGTGAAACGTGCCAGGAATTCCCCTGTGAATATTGATAACAGGAGCTCAAAACTTCTGTGACAATAAATCAATAAAATGCCTTTTATTAAGACTTTTTTTTGCTTTCCTTATCTTTCAATTTTAACCAAGTATTTGAACTCATAGGCACCTCAAATATGTGTACTATTGGAGTTATTTCTACTTTATTGTGAAGAGATGAACCAAATTTTCACAAGAAATGATCCAAAATCTCATAAGAGATAGGAGAAAGGTGTACTGTAAACTGCTGCTATGCTTTACCATGCTTGTGGTGAAACATGCAATCCTGACAGTAATTTTTATTTTCACTTTGTTGTTGTGTGCCAAAGGTTCTGACTGAAGGAAAGAATTAAAGTGCAGACATGTGCAATGAATGTAGAGGTTTAGCTGATAAATTGCAAAAGGGATCACAGTTGCATTTTGTAATCAGGATAGATGGAGCATAAAACCAAGGGAAACTTCTAACTTTATTAAATCTCTAAGTTTCCACCTGCATTTTCTCTTTCCCTTATGACTGGTTATAGAGAAAGTATAAGAAAACCTTGCAGCTTGCACTGCTCAGCTGAGCACCTTGAGTTACATGAGATAATTGTGACCACCAGTTTGAAGTCTGAAAATATTCTGGATCATACAGTAAACACTAATATACTGTCAAAGTGAATGTTAAAAGTTGTTGCAATAATTACTACAGACTGTGTGATTAAACTTTGCCAGTGGTAAGACAAAAATATTCTTCCTTTTTAGCTTGCTCTCAGCAGTATAGTTATCTTTATTTTACTTATTTCAAATGTAGTAAAAAGTAGATCCATTAAACCAGAGCAGAAAAATGTCAAATTGTTAGACTTGTGCTGTCAGTTACAAGTGGAATCCCGTTTTTCTGTTTGGTTGCATATATAGAAACATGACATCTGTACCTGCTGAGGTCTGCAGGCACGTATCACTATGCCAGGCAGAGACATGTTTGCTGAAGGGGACGTTCAAAGAAGTCACTGTGTCAGGGTCCTCAGACACTGAACACTGCAATGCATCCTCCTATTTCAGCTCCTCCAATGGCAGAGTACCACCCAAATGTGTGGAAATCCTGTGATGACAAAATCTACACTACTGTAAACCCCCAGACATTTTCACTGAGAGAGACTGAGTGACCAGGAGCTGAAAGACTAACCTAGAATGTCAATAAGGAGATACATAGGTCTCCCTAAAGAGGGTTCAGTGCACCACAAATGACTGGAAATAATCTGCTAAGACAAGTCTTATTTTGCATTACGGAAAACTTTTGTAACATAAGTATGTGTACCTAAGGTTTTCCTTACGAGAAATGAACATAAATGGGAACTTTTTGGACATCTCATCTCATTTATCTTGAATGTGTTCTTTAAAATGACATGAACACTGTTCTCCAAATGTTTATATTAATAAACAATAATTAATTGGAGAACTTAAAGGAATACCTTCATTTCAGCTATTGAAATCCACAGCACAGAGTCATAACTTGCATGTGCTAATTTAAATGAATTAAAAAGAGTTATAATTGACAACAACCCACATGATCAAGAACTTATTGGTGAAAACTACATGTTTTCTGATCTTGAATTTCTGCGGTTTACTAATGCGGCATGAGATCATCAAAGACCTCCCAGCAATTTCTACACACAATGGACTTCTCTAGTTCAAATTTATGTTGTACAGGCTTAAATTAGCCTATGATAAGATGATGTTGGCAATAATGGAGGACTTGCATGAACTGAATGATGTTCAGTGGTGGCCACTTGAATTATTCTTTCTTATATATATGACATACAAACTAGAAGCTTTAAATCTTGTATATCGGAAAGCTCTTACCTTCGCCAGACATCCAAATACGTGCTGATATAAAAGTAATTGTGTGGAGTACAAAACCCTGTAGTAACAGGGAAGCAGGTTAAAGCTATTTGCTACAAAGAAAAACAATCAGAACCCACACATGACCCCCTGAAACAGCTACACCCAAAAGTTAAAAAAAAAGAAAAAAAAAAAAAAAAAAAGGAAAAAAAGGTTATTATACCATTACAGGCAAATTTTTGGGTACAAAATAACCCTTGCCTGCAACAGGGACATGTCTTGCATGATATCCTTAGACTTCTTGTTCTAGAGGAATGGGGGGTGAAGTGTATAGGTGCCTCATGATATATACACAAAGTTTGTAGTAAATATGAAGTTTAAGATTTGAGAGGACAGACTGGACCAGCTCCTTTGGTAGCTACTTAACAAACCTTTACTACTGCATGAGGCTAATGGCAGGACAGAAGTGATTCATTCATTGGCACAGTAACCTTTACCTGGTATAGACCAAGAGAAGTTGGATTGACATCACAAGGGTTGTTTGCTTATACATCACTTGCCTGTCATTACACTCTCCCTCTGATGGATTATTCCATTAAGTGGGCCAGAAATAGCATTGACGTCACAATTCACATCTGCTACTGTAATCATTTGCCTATCTACTATTTTCAGGTGAGACAGAAATCCCCCAAAATTGTTCATGTTACACAAAACATCACCAGTTATTCTATTCTACTTCAAGCTCTTCTTCAAAGAGAGTGGAATAGTATACACACAAACCATCAATAGCTTCTGTCAGCTCAATGGAAAAATCAAATTCTCCAGCTGAACTGTAGGAGGAAGTTCACAGACTGCTAAATATAAAAGGAAAAGGTTGCAAAGCTTTTAACACTGACCTCATACAAACTCAGACCTCACACCATGGCATTATCACCTCCTGCACTAGTGCAGGCTGGGAGGGAGCAGATATACAGGCTAAATGTAGATAGATGACAAGGGCTAAAATTTGAAACAGAACAATTGTCCAGATGGTGACCAAACAGAGGAAACAGCAATATGGATTAAGCACAGTTCAAAAGCCAGTATTTTCAGAGCAGTTTACTTGAACAAGTACAAAACCCCATAATTCAATGAGAAGAAAAACTATTCACGTGCTTTTTAAGTCTCTTGAAGGGAAATAAGTTATATGTGCAAGGTATATGACCATTATAGCACAGCCAGGTTGAAAATCTTCTTGCCTTGTAGAAGCTTACTTAGGCAGCTCAGACCTCCAAGACTGTTTGCACAAATTGAAACCTGATGACTGATCTGCTGGGGTTACCCACGCAAGCTCTGTTCTGTTCACAGCTGTCCTCAGTTGCTGTCTGTTATGTGTCACTAGCTATCTGGTCTGGAATAAAACGATCAAAATAATGAAGTTACTAGTACACTCACACTTTTATCTTAGAGAAAGGACTATATTACCCTACATGTGTCACAGAATTGGAGTTTAGCAGTGGGGGAAACAGCTCAAGCTGTGACAGATGGTGTAAGCTCTCCTACACAATCCATCTTCTATTTATTTCTCCGCTGTGCATATTGATTCTCTTCTTTTTAATGAAGTCACAATCTTTATGCTTCTTTATGAATAAACGTCTCAAAACTCTACACATTATCTCTGCCTGCAACTATGTAGTGCTGGTTGTGCCAGCCACACACTCCTCCCTCCACCCAGTCCTGCTTCCAATATACACTGGTTAATATTCTAGTTGTAGGCATAGGCATATCTAAGGAACAAGACGATCTGAAGCTCTTTAAATCTGACCGTTTTGAATATATTTGACACCAGATTTATTCACCACAGCCTGTGTGAACTTTTCTGTGCCCACAAAGACACACAAAGAAGAAAACCAGCACTTCGTAAGGCAGGATGATGGTGTGGGATTGAAATTGTTAGAAGTTTGCAAAGAGTACAGGAAAGCATACTTGGCCTACTTTCATTTCATAACAAGCCTTCATCTTCTTTGCATACTATAAGGTTTCCTACTTTGCAATCATATCCCTTCTGATGACATCCCTAGACAATATTTCTTTCACAAGCAATAGCCATTTCAGTGCCCTTCATGCTGACCTCACTGTGCCCTTATGCATAGCAAGTAGGCCAGGATTACAAATTGTCATTTTTTTGTATTTTAACCCTCACTTCTGTGTCCTATTGTGTTGATGTTACCCAGATTCTTTTTCTTTATGTGAAAGAACCAATTTCCTCCAGTCAGTTAATGTTTCATCATTAAATGAGAATCACTGTGGTCTTTACCTTATTGACACATTACAGGAAATTATTAATCACAGTTTTACCTTGCTATATTGAGTCAAGTAAGTGTCCTGCCTTCTGAAAAGTAAAGTTACTAGAGCACTGATGAAAACTAATCTTCTAATTTGTCTCCAAGGTCACAATCACCCAATCACCCAATTACAGAGCTGGCAAGAGCACACAGGAGGTTTAAGTAGCTATAAAAACATCTGGATTAATAGGTCTTGGGAGTTAAGTATTTGAAACCAACTGTCAAAGATCCCTTCAAAGTCTTGTATTGTATGGTCTGACTCTATAAAATTAATCATTTAGTGTTTAAAAAAAGACCCCAAAGACTTCACTGACACCTTTAATATTCCTGGTAGATGCTTAAATAGCCAAAAGAAATAGCCACTTTTTATGCTTTGATTCTGTTTACTATCACTACTTTTTTTTTTCTTTTATTGGTTGAATGTCACTGGCAACTAAATGTTTAACACAATTACCCCCATATAGAGTCCTGTCTTACATTTAATTAGCTTCTTGTATGAAGAAATGGCTTAGAAAAACAGATGGTCTAAAACCATAACAACCCATGAGGAGAAATTACAACTATAGTGTTGTCTCCTACACACATATCAGGCCACCTATAAATGTCAACATAACCCAAAGCTCACTGCTTATTGCCTAATCTTGACCTACTTTCCTGACTATTCTCATTTCCAGCAAACACTGGTATTTGGTATCATTAAATGATGAACATAAGAATGTTAAGATATTTATCTGGAGCAAATGAATGGAAAAGCAGGCACTATACTCCTGTTTGTTTTTGATATATCATGATATATAAAAATAAATACAAAGAATGTATAGTTGATGATGCTTTGATACAGAGGACTCCATTAATGTTCTATCTTCTAAGCACATTAAATATTCCAGTGCCAAATAAATCAGGGCATTGTAGTTTAAGAGCCTTGTTTTGCTAATTGAAGAAAGATTCATTATGCAGTTGTGCTCACTGCAATAAAGTTGCAGTCCACCTAGGGCATTTCTGAATAAGTTCCTACATCAGCTTCAAGAATTGTTATGGATGCCAAGACACAGAGCATTCCAGTTTGTAATGTAGTTCTTCATTTATTAATTAGTTTTATTATCTATTTTCCAACATTGGCATTAACACAAATTAGTAATGATGGTGAAATTCACAAACTAATGTAATATCCTGTTGGAATAAAATGTCTTACAGGGATTACTTCTTCAGAAGGGCTGTTTCTTTGAATTGCCTGAGTATCATAGAATATCTCAAGCTGGAAGGAACCCATAAGGTTCACTGAGTTCAGTGCAGACCTGGCCCTTGCAGGACTACCTAAACCCAAGCCATATTACCAAGAGCATCTCCCAGACATTCCTTGAACTATGTCAGGCTTGACTTCATGACCACTTCCCTGGGGAGCCTGTTTCAGTGACAAGCACCAGTGAAGACTCTTTTCCTAACGTCCAGTCTGATCTTCCCCTGACACAGCTTCTATCTAGTTCCTTGTGTTCTCTCCCTGGTCACCAGGAAGCAGAGGTTGGTGCTGCCTCTCCACTGCCCTTCTTGAGGAAGCTGTAGATCATTATGACATCTTGAGCTCTGCCAGCCTTGGGGCCATGCCTACAGCCCTGGGTAGCTTGTTCAGTGCCCAACCACCCTCTGGGGGAAGAACCTTTTCCTGAGGTCCAACCTAACCCTGCCCTGGCACAGGCCATTCCCTGGGTCCTGTCCTTGGTCCCCCCAGAGCAGAGATCAGTGCCTGCCCCTCTCTCCCGAGAAAGTTGTACCTGCAATTACATCTCACCTCAGTCTCCTCTTCTCCAGCTGGACACAACAAGTGCCCTCAGTGTCCTCACACATTTCCCTTCCAGATCCTCCCCCATCTTCCCTCAGTCTGGTTTTCCAGGCTGAACAAGCCAAGTGGCCTCAGCTGCCCCTGGAAAGTTTTGCCCTTGAGATGTTTCACCATCTTGGTTGCCCTCATCTCTACACATTCAGAGAGTTTTTTGTCCTCTCACCTTCGAGGTGCCCAAAACTACACCCATACCTGAGGGTGAGGCTGCCCCAGGGCAGAGCTGAGCAGGACAATCCCTTTCCCTGAGCCACCTGGGAACACTATGCCTGATGTCCCCCAGGACATGGTTGGTCCTTTTGGCTGCCAGGGCACTGCTGTCTCATATTCAACTTGCCATCAGCCCAAACCCCAGAAATGTCTTTCCTTGGGAGCTGTTCTCATTTCACCTACGATACTACCCACTATGCCAGAGAAAAAAGCCCTACATGCAAACATTTGGAATTTTTTCCACTTTTCACGCATACCAATATCAGTACAATCATTAAAAGTGAAAATAAGCTTTTCAGATAGAAGAGGAAAAAACTTATTTTCCTTTTAAAATGTTATTCCATGACTTCAATGTCAAATATTTGAATAAAAATGTGAACAGCTATGCAAAAAGGAAAGAAAATGTTTGAAAATTGTTAATTTGAGAATTTCAGCATGTAGATTTATGGATCATTTAAATTCATATCAGATTGAATTTTTGTTTTACTGCTTTATTAGGATTCATCTGGACATCTTTTGAGAAATGTGCAAATGGACAACTGGTCTCATGTATCATTTTGGGAATGGAAATCTCTCTCCAACTGAGTTTCAAAACAGAATCTTAAACCAGAGTCAACTTAGTTGCTGTGTATTCAAGTCCTAAATAGGGACTGAACATTTTTGAAACAATCTCACGATTGCAAACTGCAAAATTTCACACAACAACAATGTAATTGTGAATTAATTAATTTTACAATAAGAAAATAATGGCATCTCTTGAGCTCATACTAAACATTGAACCTCAGCACTTCCAGAGTCATATCTGTTTCTTTCACAGGTATTCCGAGTGATGACAATGATAAAGTTTCTAAGTTCTTGATTATATTTAAATAAATTGTGAACTCATATCTTATTACACTTGCTGAAGCACATTACTTGAAGCTGAAAGAGCAATTAATGCTTTCCACATTGGTGACTTCAGGCATATAATGCTAATGTGCTTCCAGCAGATTAAAGATATGGTCTGTAAATACAGTATGCACTTAACAGTGCAAAGTAGGCAGAGACAAAGAAGCTCTCTTGCCTTTTTTA
>VWZG01004868.1:0-33112 GCA_013396735.1 Grallaria varia | reverse complement strand
TTGCCTTTTTTCTTCAGCATGGTTGACTGGTATTGCATGTGATCTCTCCAAAGGAGGAGTTTGGTTTTTACCCTGTGTTGACATCAGTATTCTCCTAATTCAGTACATTGAAGTTCTGGGGGGTTTAGGAAGGAAAAAAAAACATTCCCAGTTCACAATGGTCAGATATTGGATAGCTCAGCAAAGTAGTCAAGCAAAACAAAAAAGAGGTTATCATTTAAGACTCCAAATCATCCATGTGTAAAAGGATGCCAGGAATCTTTAAAACTTCTGTCCCACCCAACAGCCAACGAATTTTATGGGTAATCTACCACAGTCTTTGCAAACTGGGATAGCACCTGATTTTACACTGTACCTTACAAAGCTAGAGAGTCTTTAAGTACTTTAAATAGTATCACTTCCCAGATGGCTGCATTTAGTAGATTACACCTATAATTAGCAATAAGAGGCTAGGGAATGCTTCCTGTAGGGCCTGTCTCCTCAGAGGGACTTTACCCTAGTGTGCTGAGATGTGCCTAATACACCTCTATAGGACTGTCTGTGAGAAACAAGTTCAAGTTGCCCTTCTTTCTGCAGACATTCAAGCCCATTTCACTCATCTCCTTCAAGAATAGTGCTCAGCTTGCTGGTTTATGGGCTACGTGATCTATTTCTCCCATGCATTAGAGACGGGAAAACACGTGAATGATTCTGAAAATCAGTGACACAGCTATTCACTCTGTGGGGAAAGAGGCAGACTGAATAATGAATCCTGTGTTTTATCCTATGTACTGGTTAACATGAAATAGCAAAGCATGGAACAGGGACCAGCTCTAGGTCTCCTCTCCCAAGCAATTTAAGTGTGATATCAGAGAGTTGCAAACTTGCAAAGTTATGGTATTCTATGGATCTGCTTCTAACTCCTCAGATGTTAAAAAAGGGTTCACAATATGCTGTTTCTCCTGTCCTATGTTTTCCTGTCAAATATAAAAGGAGAAGTCTCTTTACTCTTAGAGTTCTTTTGGATAGATTAGTGATATAGTACTCCTACGCACTCACCAGGAAGGCAAGAAGGTATGCCTGTCTTTACAGGCAGTTCATACAGTCTCATTAATGTGCTTTGGCTTTCAATGGATGCCAGATCAGGCAGAAAAAAAACCAAACCCCACAGATTAATTACATACAGGCAATAATGCTCAGTCATTGTAAATCAGCCTAGAATCATTGACTTTAGTGAACGTACACTGGTTCACATCAGTACAGATGTGACCTTTGAGACTGAAACAGTCCTAGATTATTCTCCTCTTATTTCAAACTCACTGGAATCTCCTTGATTTCACTCTGAAAACAATGCCTCTGCAAGGGCAATAACAGGTCATCAGCCAGTGATACATCTTCCCATCCATTAGCTTTCAAGAGGAACAGAGAGGAGGCACCACATATGACTCTGTGCAGTTGGTGATATGCAACCCACTTAATTCAAACTCACTGGATTTACTGGGTAGCATAGCACAAACACCCAAACGGTGTGTGCAGGACTGTGCAAAATAATGTTCTGGGCAATCAGTAAAGATTGACATTGGGGAGAATCTGAGTAAGCATATGAGAAGGATTATGGTGTGTGATTCCCAGAAGGATTTAATATGTTTATATGTGGGATGAAAAAATCATTTGTATTTTATTTGCTTATAAAGCAACTTCATCTCTGTTTGAATAGGAAATTTGGGTATAGTAGAGCTTGAGTACTGATGAACACAATTATATTAGAGCCCTCACCTCTGTTGTGGGAAACCAAGGATGAGCAGAAGTCATACAACAATTTTTACCTTTAGCACTGGGTGTTAAACACTCTTTTGATAGTTTGAAGTTCTCCATTTGGAGAAAACAAACAAGTTTGTTTACCTTGTTCTGGTGTTGAATCCGTAAAGGTCCAAAGCTATCTAGGTAGGCAGCATTGCCCAATGTGTACGTATGTGCATATGTATGTGCCTGTTCTTACAGAGGAGAAGTTTGTGCGAGGATGTATTTGAGACAGTAGTGATGGTGCTATGCCAAACCCAAACCGTTGCTGCCCAACTTTAGGGCTCAGACCAAAGTGCCCTTCTCCCCAGAGGGCAGCTGGGCTCTCAGTGACTGAAAACGATCATTACAGAACAGGGCAGTATTGTAACTCCTTTCACAGCACTGAGTCTTGGGAGTTCCTCCTCAGCAGCTCCCTGCAGGTCTCCTGGAGAGTGGCCATGTGGTGCGAATATGTGATAACACATGAAAGGCTACATGGTGCAGAACACACAGAAACAAAGGAAAACTTCCAGGAGGAAAAGAGGATTTGCTGTTACGGCAAATGCATGCATTTTGTCGAAGGTTCGATTGCAGGGGGAGGCACAGACAAGATGCTTTTCAAAGATTCATCTGAAAACTCAAACAGGCTAAACTGCACGTTCAAATTTGTTACAAAATATTTGTTGAAGGGAAAATAGAGATGAGTAGCAGCCACGATGGGTTTGTTAAGAAAAAATACAATGTCACACCAATAGAAGTTCCTCCCTATAATGGGTAACAGACTTAGTAGCTAGAGGAGAAGCAGTAGGTGTCACTTATCTTTATTTTGTTACGTTCCTGTCCCTGGTTCATGAGACATTTTTGTAAGACAGCTAGAGTGTTGACAAAACTGGCGCAGTTTGTGTGCAAGCTCACAGAGGGCTGCACTCAGTACTACTTATTCTGGTTCACAATGGGAGTGGAAAGATATACTGAGCAAGGTTTTGTTGGTATCTGTCCTGGTTCTACTCTTGTTTAATGATTTTGCTCATAATCTGGAGGCCTGAATAGAGAAGGAATTGACTGCATTGCAGAAGGCATGACACTGGAAGAGACTACAAGTGAAACAGGAAATTCAAGATGATTTTACAAGTGTTATTCAAGACTTTATAGACAGGGTTGTCATCTGCAGGTCATACAAAGTTACCTCTCTGTTCTGCCTGGCATTTGTGAGGCCTCAGTATTTGGTTCCTATGGAAGGAAGAATGACTCAAGTCATATATTCAAGGAAGTTTATGATAGGTGAGGTCTGAAATAGACTGCCAAGGGAGGTCCATAGAAACTCTTTACTTGGACATTTTCAGGGGGAGATCCAGGAAAAATTATGAACTAGAGTAGCTTTTTACGTCCCATGCCACATTTCTTTTTCAGCTTTTCCCCTTGGTACCCACATTCTGTCTCCTCAGAATAGAAAAATATTATTTGATTGCCTCATTTCTAAATAGCGCAACTTAATAGTCACACTGAAAGAAAGTGGTATTTCACGTTACCAAATTGCCAAATATTTGCCTTGATTTTTAAACCCAATAGCTCATCTATATTAGATAAAAATTAGGTCTGGCCCCAGTTTATAAAGGGTTTTCTGTATTAGTTGTCAAAAAGGTAGTAAGTGCACATAAACACAGAATGTCAGGACACTGTACCTCCACATTACCCAGTCCCAAAACCCCATCCTTTTAAAGCTGCATTGGCCCTTATGGATCTTCATGCCCATTTTGTAGCTTTTAACATGATGCCTGGTTTCATTTTCCTTAAAGTATCTCCCAATGAATTTCTAAGGTAGCCTTTGAGCCTTTGGAGCAGCTTTCTATTTACCCCCTTTTATGTGCTTTGTGATACTAAATAGGTCTTCACAGAAAGTTCTTAGGGAAAGCAGAAAGTCAGAGGCAGAAATCCCTTTGGTAATTTGCCATGCCTGGTTTTTGTTAAACAGTCAGATGCTGAAGAAGCAGGTTTCCAGGTTCAAGTTGACAGGTCAACTATATCTGCTACGTTCAGCTTCTCTCTTTATCAACTCACGGCTCAGAGACTGGAGGGGGAAAGATGATAAGATAAGCAGGGTAAAAGTGAGATCAGCTGTGACAAAGGTGAGACTGACACCCTCTGAATAGGTATGGAAGAATCCCTAAGGAGAATTAGCATGCTGAGCAAGTCCAGGGAAGTTACCAAGGCAAGGTGTCAAGTAAGTTCAGTACCTGTGGTTTGATCTGATAGAAGGAGTTCAACCAGACAGAAAGAGCACACCTGACTAGCAAGTCAAACAGTGCCTTTGAATTCTTAAAGGAATTTCATAAAATCCTGTAGCATTTGGAGCATCAGAATGCTCCACTCAAGAAAAAAATCTGGTGGCAACTCTATAAGAAAAGCATATAAAGCTCACAAAAAACTAACAATAGGTTTTCTAGCTCTGCATATAGACCAGAATTCTCAGTCCTCCAAAGAACAAGCTATTTTAACACAGCGATTTGCACTAGCACATTACTTGCAGAATGACTCAAAATATGAACCTAAAAATTAAGACTAAGGCAAAATTCATGACTATAAGCCCAACTTTGCACTACAGCCAGTTTAACAAGCAGTACCCTGTACTTATTGTGTAAGGCTACATAAGGTACCTAAGCAGTCTTTGAAACAACAGGCTGTCATAAGCATCCAGTGTCTGAACATGATGCTCACTTGTGGGTCTGGGAAATATCTCAACAGCAGGGTTTCTTGCCTGAAGAGTAGGATTAATCAGTGGAACCATCCACAGGAAATTCCCACTGTCCTGTATTATTTCATTTGAGAGTAGTGTTGCAGTAGTCCTTGGTGCAGGAACACTAACTTCAGTCCAGGTTATGTCGTTACAGGTCTCACGGTTGATCTGATTTAGTGCTGGTGGTAACATTGCTTGGAGTGGGAGGCTGGAGTAGCTGACATGCAGTGATATCTTCCATCCAATGTTTTCTAACTTATTTGTGAAAGAACCAACTTACTTCTTTCAGATCTGCAGCAAGCGTACGTTACAACACAGTTTGATTTTTACTTCCCTTAGATATACATACATTTTCAGCAGTCTCTCAATTATAAAAGTCAATTTCACAGTCAGTAAATGGTTCTTTTATTGATTCTCATCTACTGAATTCAGGCACCTCCACAAACAACAATATACTGGTGATGTACTGAGGGCTAAAAGAAATTGCTCACATTTGCAGGGAGAAAAAGCACAAAGCTACAAACTGACAGTCTCTCTCCCGTACTGGAGCTATAATTTCAAATGTCAAAAACCTTTGACATGCCTCATAAATTACACCTTTAGGAGAGCTGTTCTTGTGTTTAAAAGCTGAAATGAGGAGGCTTTTACATATTTTGAATTGTAATTTCAACAAACTCTCTAGACTGCAATATTTAATCTATTTCTCTAGGGTTTGCATTACTCATGCTGCCAAAGAAGCAGATCTCCATTGGAATTCTGCACCTACACCCAAAATGCAAATAGAAAGGAGAAAGATTTAAAAGTATAATTACTCAAAAGCCCATATCAGGACCTTGACTTATACAAGGTAAAACAATGCTTGCAAACCAAAGCACAGTTTTGAGCTCTACTTGTTGCAAAACCAAGCATCAAATGCTTTTGGCCTCTGAAATTAAGGTCCTGGTGATTCTCCTATAGCAATGCCAAGGACAAGATGACTCCTTCTGGCTGGGTTTTCATATCTGCAGAGGGATTCTGTACAACAGACAGCTAGGGTATAGCCTGCATGATTAGGTACCAAACTATGCCTCATTACTGCTCTGGTTCCAGCCAAAAGCTACTATGAACAGCTAGAGTCATACTGACATCCCACTTGTTTTTGCCATTCCTCTTCATTGTAGGAGGGCCTTCTGGAGAAACAGCCCATGCACACTGCAGCACCTAAGTCTCATGCTGGTCAAAGGCACCATCAGGGGCCATAGTTAAAAACAGCCTCCAGGCTCAGCAAAGGTTCAGCTTCAGGGAGATGAAAGTATCAGAGGGAATTGGGAATATTTCCAAACAAAACCAGAATAATTCATTATGAGAATCAAAATTAATTGTCATTCTTTACAGGTTTTGTAGCATGGTGTCTTAGTTTACAGTAAACTAAGACAATTTAGAATTCCTGTCTCAAATTGACCACATCTCTTTTAAATTTAAAACAAAATTTTAATTTGGAAGATGTGTAGAAGGGAAGATAACAGTTNGTGAATGTCTGTCCAAAGCACAGGGACACACCGGGCCAGGAACGGGAGGCAGGGATGAGGCCAAAACCACCGGAATTTCTCCGTGGTGTCTCCTTCCCCGAAACCGGCTGCCGAAACCCCCCAAAAAACGGAAAAAAAACCCATCTCCCCAAACCAGAAGAAAAAAAAGAAACTCCCCCCCCCCTCCCCTAGCCATTAGGTTGGAATGTGAGTGATTATCTGAGCCCCCCTGCCTCGACAGCGGACAGCCGAGGCGGGGAGGGCGCCAGCCCCAAACCACTGGCAGGGAAGACAAATTTCTAACAAATTCTAGAACTATAATGCATGGATTTTGTATGTTTACTGAAAGCCTCTTCATGCATGTTCTGCTCTTTTAATACACAGCTGTGAAAGTTTATCTTTATTAAAATATTTAAAGAGGATATGAAGATTTTGATAGTTTAAGGATTTAGTAATCGGAAAAACAGGCCACTAGTTTGTCTGCTTTTCTCTATCTGCTCCAGTAAACTCCCGGTTGCTCCTTCTCCATATGGTGTGGTTTTGTTCCCTAATTTCCTCCTCCCTTGCAGAGCAGAGATCTCATAATAAAAAAAAAAAAAACCACTGAGATTGTCTGTAGTATACTTTGGATTTCTCTCTATTTGCTTGTTTAAGAAAAGCACTTACAGTCACTTAAAAAGCTATCTCTGGAGGAGAATGGTTAAGATAAAACTTAATTAAACCAGTCTTTTATGCTGAATAATTAAAGCTACCATACCTCCAGAGGTCTGGCATGGAAGAATCCATGTTTAGCATGTTTTTTGTAATTTCTAACAGTTAATCATATTGATTATTTTTTTTAAACAGCTACAGACATATTTATTCTACTCTGATATGCTTGTTGGCCTTAGGGAATCCAGCAAACAGAATGGAAATATATTTTCTCACAGAGAGCCTATTGAAATGATCAGTCTGTTAGAAACTAGATAATTGCTTCTAGATTTCCTACTGGCTGATCTGCAAGTTTTCCCTCCGCATTTCTCCAAGGTTGTCCTACAATTCTTAACCTGATTTCACCAAACTTTAACTCTCTCATGTGAGAAACCCAAGGACATCCATCCACCGGAGTATGAAGGACTGAAGAAATTGTTGCCAAAGTAGGCAGTCTTCCAGTGTTTGCAGCGAGTCCTGTAACAGGTTCTGTGAGTGAATTTTAATAGGGAAAAATCAACAAGGATTACTTTCCAGGTGAAATTCAGGCTGAAACTCTCTATGCAGTAACTATTCCTATGGTGCTGCTAGATGAATAAGAAACTGGTGATAATAGGATAGGAGGTTGCTTTTCACCTTCAGGTGTTCAACTAGGTGCCCATCTTACTCTGGTATGGGTGACTGATAGGCCCTACCATCATGAAGTTATGGAAAAACTTCTGTGAAATGGGTTGACTGACTCCGATTAGCAACCTCTCTAGTTCTCTGGAGGGCGGAGCAGTTTGATGGAATATTGACATTTCACAATAAGAGAGTACGCAAGCAAGATTGCAAATGAAATGGTAGGGACTGTTATTTCAGATGAGAAGCAAGAGGTGGAGTTGTATGCGTCTTGTCTTCCTAGATACCATTTGCTTCTCGGTTCAAGTTTCACAGAGAGACTGACAAAAATGATGAAAAATTTCCCAACAAGGATGGGATAGGAGTTTTGCAACCCTCTTGGGCATACCGGGGCAGTTTCTGTAAATGTCAGTGAAAGATAAGACACACACACCTTGTTCAGAGCAGCAACCATCAAGAGGTTCCCCCAGCTGGACTCCAGTACCTGTTTCCAGGAAGGTCTATCTTAGCTCCACAATTTCAAAGTACAGGAAGTCACCGAAAAAGGTAATTTGATTTGTTTGAATGCAAGGATATGCAGGCTAATGGGCCTGCAATTGGAGGGAGCAGGCAGGACTGCAGAGAGGGGAAAAGGGTCACGTCTCAGTCAGCTGGTAGAGAAACTGTCTTGGGTGGCCGTTGCTGATGCTGGGACAAGGGAAGGCATCTGTTGTTCAGACCTGGAAGAGACTCTGTCACCCTAGGGGAATGTTATGGACCTTCCCCATATTTTGTGTCATAGAAAGTGCCAGGTAAAACTCCTGCCTCAGGCACTTGGCAATATCTACTGGAATAGGGAAGAAATTTCATCATCAAAATTTTCTGCAGGATTTCCTACTCCGATTAATTCTAATAGATCTTCTATTTTGCCCATAACAACACCTTTCTCTCATACCAACCNTTTTTTTTTTTTTAATATTTCACTCTCAAAAGCCCCTGCTTGAACTTCGGCAGCTCCTGTTGTTTTATGCAGTTGCAGTATATACAGAGGTAAAAAGCAAAAGGGGTGGAAGAAAGGCTTGCAGAGGAAGATACTCACTACCTTTCCCTTTTATCTACCCTAGATATTTACATCGATGGCAAGTGGGTGGTAAATGGGTGATAAATAGGTAATAAACATGCCTCTTAGGTCAGTCTTCAGTCATGGGTGCAACCAGTGGACAAATGAAAGGTGGAAGGCACTGGAGAGTGAGGATATCCTCATCCCGGGATGTCTACACTAATATGGCTTTAAGCATCCCCATTCTCCTTCTCTTTATTTCCACAGGCTGATAAACTCATTACAAATCTTTAGGTGATCGCCTTCAAAAAGCAGGGGCTTCCTAACTGACCACTATAGACTTTTGGTTGTGCTAGCTTGATAGAGGACAGTATTAATAAGACCAGCCGTCTCTGAACCAATAAGGAGAGGTGAAAATGTACACGATTTAGGTTGCTGACAGAGTCCCACCCTCCCAGCTCTCATCATGGGCGTGTGCAAGGAATTTCTGGTCCATGCTCATGTGAACAACCAGTATGCTGTCAAGCAGTTTCCAGTAAATGGCTCTTAAGACTTCAGAGCCACTGCCATACAAAAGTCCATTGTTCATATGCAGGATCCGCCTTGCTACCCGTTCATTATAAAAGCACAGATCACAACAGTGGCATGTTTATCTTAGCAGGGTGTTACATTTTACCAATGAGTTGCTGGTTTAGGATTAGAAATGGGATTACCCAAACTATTCCATAACATCCAAAGTGCAGGACAAGGCACATGTATAATGTCAGTGGTCAGTCAACAGTTTTAAGACAGTAAAATTTGACTGGGCTGAATCTGAACCAGATGAAAGGTCTTTATTGTAAGAGAATGAATGCAAGACAGCTCTGGTGGAGAAAACAGAGGATGTGCTTGGGGGATCATTCCCAGGCATCTGTCAGCCTGGAGAGGCCGATCTCCTTAGCTGTCCTCTGCAGGGAGGTTGGCTGCTACCCAGAGCAGGGGCTTATCTTCAAAATGTCTTAATCTCTCCCTGTCTTGAATTAGTATCCGTGCACACTTCCATAGACTCATGGTTGAAAGCTCCATCCAAAAGTGATGCAAATCTCAGGAGGTGAGTAACATCTGTAAGAAGCCCAACATTTTAAGAAATTGTTTCTCCAGCTCATCAAAATTTATGAATGAGTCTGGACTGGCATCTCATCATCCTATCCTAAATTGAGTGCTGTCTGTATTATAAAGACAATATTGGTTATCTGGACAGCTTCATTCAACAGAGCAGACAAGTGTCCCACAGGAAAACTCTCCTACATGGTCTTACTGATAAAAATGTCACAATTTCATTCGAGCCTGCACCTTCTCTGATCTTTTTCCATTTGGCCCCCTTTCTACCATGTGCTGGCTCTCAGCCCAGAAGACCAGGTGTCTCTCCTCCTCCTTCTTGAGGGATAGGTAGTGGAGCTGGAGGAAAAGAAATTGTGAGAAATTAAGAGAAGTGCTAAGGGAGGAGGGAGACACCTTACAGCCAGTGATGCTAAAAGTAGTGTAACAGCCTGTGAGGTGGGTACAGAACCAGCAGTTTTCAGGTCAGTCCCTTAGGAATCAAAACATCTGCTGGCACTTAGGAGGTGAGATAAAAGGGGAGAAGCAGGGAGACACAGTCAGGCTGATGGCTTGGGAAGAGAAAAGCAGGAAGGAAGGAAGGACAGCATACATCACATGCATCAAGGACATAAAGGAAAATTGAATAGACATTCGGTGTCTCCAGAGAAAGACAGGGGGCATCAGCAAGTAGGATTCAGAGAGAACTGGCAAACTAAAGCCTGTGCAGCTATGCATGTAGAGGGAATCCTTGGAGAACAGATGAAAAGACAGTATCTGTGGATGCACTGCATGGTGGACAGGGAGAAGTATTTGAAATGACAGATGTGAAGTACAAGAAATTTGGAAACGAGATCCGAAATACTAGAGGAGAGTGAGTTGTTCAGACTTTTAGGGACAAACAGGAGCAACTCACAATTCTAGAGCCTTAGGAACAATAAAAGTTATTTTCCTCTTACTTTGTGGGCAAAATGAGTTAACTTGACTGGCAACTCCATTCTGCCACCCTTCCTGGGAGAAAACAGCTTTTACTGCTAGATCTGTTCAGCTCAGTGTTATGGATCTCACATCTAAGTTGTGACCATCTATGAACATATAACAGCCTGTGTTTTCCAATGCCCCTGTCAGAATGGCTGGGCTTTGCAAGACATATGTCACATTTAGTCATTTTGCTTCAACTCCAAAAGAGGCAGGGCACAAATGCAGGTGAAGGAGGAGATGAATAGAGTGATGTGGCCAGGCTTTCACAGCAAGAAAGAAAACACTGTATAGGCACTCATCCTTTCTACAGATAGATTCAAGGGATACTGTACACCAACAACTAACTAAATAAAAGCCTTTAAAGACAGAAAATCCTATGATGAGTATTCTGGCTGTTGTGGTTTTGTTCTGTTGTTAAAATAATTGCCTAAACAATATATTTAACCAGAATAGAATAAATAGGGAAACGATAATTACAAAGCACAACTCTCCCCCCCAAAAAAGGATTAGCCTTTGGTGCTATAATTCTTTGAGCAAAGGCTGCTCTCATTTACATTGAGAAAATAAACCCTGTAAAACAAATGTAATTGCTGGGAGATGGAGTCATCAATTTAACCAGTCTCTGCTATCATGTATGTTTGTGATGGTGCTCTTCAAGACCGTTTCCGTTTGGTGGCTGCAGCCTTCTGTGTGAAAACTAAACCCCAAATGCAGCGCACAGCTCCTGAAGCTCACTCACTTAATCTTAGTTAGACTGGCAGAAAGAATGAAAGAGGTGTCAGGAGTGATACACAGCAGGCCTGCTGGAGCCTCAGCTGCCTGGTACCAAAGGAAAAGTTCCTTGGCCTTATCAGATCTCCTTGGTAAAGATTCTGCACATTCCTAAGGAGAGGCTTGGGACCAGTCAGCTGGATAACCCAAAGGTCTGAGCAAGGGATGTGGAGCAGGCTGAAATGCCTTTGATCAGTGGAAGCAAGACAGAAAACCCCCTAAATAGAAAAAAACACCATCACCCATATGCTGTCCAATATTACGCTGCTGAGAGGACGTGACTAAATTAGGAGTTACGAATTCCTCTAGTGCAGAAGTGCTGATCACGTGACCTGTCCAACACCGTATTTTAAAAATAGTGTTTCGGTTAATGTTGATTTTTTAAAATATTTGTTGTTATTACTGCTAATATCAAGAAAAGAACTAAAATAAAGGCTTTTATAACTGAGTGTTCTTTGCTCTATTTGTTGTTCTTGCCTTTGCTGGAGCAGGTGATAATTATGGTTTTGTTTAGGATAAGCATTACTCTTACCTATTTCCAATCATTTTTTCAGTTGTTTTAGACCCATGACCGCAAATCCCTACAATCATGCAGACATTTTCTAAGGGGTCCAAAACAGAAACAGGAATGTTATCACCAGGTGTAAATTTCTTGTGAAATATTTTCATCTGAAAATTGTAAGCGTACATAAACCTAAAAAGGTGGGGAAAAGTACTGCCAGTTTAAGGTCTAAGCACCTTATAAAGGCTTAGAAACACTGCCAAACAAGAGCATCATTGTGAACTAATTCAAAGTGTTTGCATGCTGAGCATAGCAGCCTGTAAAATAAAAATCTACTTTCTAGACTTGCAACACAGAAGAGTCATTAAAAATAGAGAATTAAAAGGTTATGTTTTCTGCATTATTTCATTCAAGATTATAAGACAAAGGAAGAAAATGAAAAGCCACATACTGCAATTTTCTCCAAAGCAGAAACTAGCTGTGACCTCTTTAATGTATTAAATGAATTAATGCATTAAAGCTTCTACCCCTCACCCTCAAACGTCCCCGTGGGAAGCAAAATTGTGCCATCTAGTGGGATTTGGACTGAGCCTTAGCTTTGCATTCCCAACGGGTACTATGGACACACTACAGACCATCTCCACTTGAACCTGTTTACACTACAGCATGGACCTTTTTAGATTCCACTTTGCTCCCGAGTTCACAGGTGCAGAAAGGGTCTTGTTTGCCCTGCCAGGCTTAGGGCTAGAGGAGGGGAGGATGTTACTTTTTCATGTATCTGCTCAATCCACCTTTCTTCTTAGCTTCTGAGTTGATCAGAAAGACAGGGAAAAAATATTTTCATGAGTATGACTTGGTAAATTTCCAGGACCAAAGTCAGGGGTTTCCTCATGAATTAAGATACTCTCACTTGCCAAGCAGCCCGCAACCTTGTTTTTCTGTGCTGCACAGCTATAGAACTGATGTATGCAGAGAGTGTTGTAACACAATCTCATTTCCTTGTATGCTTTTGTAACCTTAGTTAAGCAATAGGGCAAATATGGATGTCAGTACGAGCATTTAATCTTTGCCCTCTATGGATTAGTGTATCTTTATGCCAGAAACAGATTTCAGTGCTTGCATTTTTTTATTTCTGTGCTGATCATAGTAGAAAGCCATATAACGTACAACTGCAATACTCAAATTGGTCCAAGTGTTGTAAGTGACTTATATACCTATGTAATAAATCATGATAGATGTCCTTTGGGACTGCCGGCTATTTACTGAGTCACAACAGGTGAATGAGTAACAACTCCATAACAAGTTTTCAGTTCTGATAAAAGTAAAGTTCACTGGCCAATCTTCAAATAATTAACAACTCTTTTCTTTACAAACACAGAAAGAAGTGACCTTTTCCAACAAGACATAAGCTGTTTTTCTCCAACTCAAATCATCCCCTGGAATAATTGGATCAGCTCTGCCCACTGGCAGACCTTTTGTCTCCTATGAATCAACATGGAAAGGAATCTTAAGAATGTTTTGGTCATTTCTTTTGGATTTTTATTTCTCTTTACTGCTTATGGAGGACTGCAGAGTCTACAGGTAAGTGGAGATCTTCCACTGGTTAGCAGGATAGTTGGCCTGGACAGCTGGTAGTATGAAATACATCCATCTTTCCATGGTCTCTGTGAGGAACGCATGTATAATATTTTTTATGAAGTGGGTTAGAACATTAACTTACTGCAGTATTCTAGTATTTCTCCAATAGCTTGAGTACTTTTGCCATACTACTTCTTTAGCTCCACAAAGTTGTTTGAAGAGAAACAAAATTTGCCTTTGATTTTTCTTGGAAGAAGATATTGCAAAATGGAAAACAAATTAAATTTCTGGAAAGACTTTTTTTTTAGTATTTCTAAATTGCTATGGTTTTGTAATTATTATTATTGTACAACAATACAAAATAATAAAAATTTCTGCCCAAGTCATTGAATAATTTAAATATAAAATAATACAGTAATTCCTGGAATCATGATATAACATAACAGTAAAAACTATTATTATAAATCAAAGGCAGTTGTGGCTTGTACTGACACTAACATCCTAAAATATAGTAGCAGAGATGGCTTTCTAGAATGACTTGAATTCTCAGGATACCATTACAGCACATTTGTTTAGCCAAAATAAAAGACTGAGTGTTACTGTCTATGAATACTTCAGAGCAGACACACACAAGAAGAAACTTCTCAAAATAGAAGACTCTGCTGGTCACTTGACTAGTAAATGGATATACATTATTAAGCAACTTTAGGCGAGATATTAACATAAGGCCATGATCAATTGGGTTGGATTTTCCCACTGGAGTAGGAATCCCTATGCCTTAAAGGTGAAACTCAACACAACATGATGCACTCGTTTGCAGTAACAAGGGGTTGACCTCATTCCAGAACGGAGTCCCTGTACATCCCTCTCATTCTCTCCATGGACATCTTCTCTCTGCTAACATTGTCAGATTCTGAGTTCAGGGAAGTTCTGCAAAAACAGCTCCAAAACTGGGTGGAGATGTTATGAGTTTTGGAGACCAGTGAGGTAGAGGAAAGTAAGCCCAAGAATCTGCAAGTCAGTCTGACGATCTGAAATGATGCGCACTTAGACTAAGTGCTAGAACATTAAAAATTTTCATAATTAATTTCCATTTTCGACTACCCAGACAGTAACAATTAAGTTAATTATATGATTTTGTAGGCCTGGCTTCCAACTTTTGGAAGCTGTAGCTGACAAAATCAGGCGTGTGATGTATCAGAACTAAATCCTCTGAGATCAGGAAGCCTCTCTGCCCATTTACAAAACACAGGTGCATTTTCAAGCTTGTCCAGGTCTCACAACTTGATCTTCTCATTTCAACTTTCCGAGTATCAAGAGAAGAGAACTACTTTGAGCATAAACCTGAAACATCTGGTTAGATCTATTAAATGTTGTTCCTCCCTTGTCAAAATGTGGGTAAATAAATTACTTCCAACTACAAAGGGCTGCTGTAAGCATATTAGGATATTGGACCTTGGCCTCTGAAGAATTTGGAAATCATCAGTCCTGTAGATTAAAGTAAAGAATCTCCTACTGTTGCGAAGTCAGCCCTTGCAATGCAAATCTGAAGATATTCCTGCCTTCTTGAGGGCAACAAAGATGATGAAAGGCCTTGAGGGGAAGCCGTATGAGGAGTGGTTGAGGGCACTTGGTGTGTTCAACCTGGAGACTAAGAAGAGACCACACTGCAGTTACAACTTCCTTGTGAATGGAAGAGGAGGGGCAGGCACTGATCTCTTCTCTGTGGTGACCAGGAACAAAACCTGAGGGAATGGCCTGTAGTTGTGTCTGGGGAGGTTTAGGATGGATATTAGGAAAAAGTTCTTCACCCACAGGGTGGTTGGGCACTGGAACAGGCTCCCCAGGAAAGTGGTCACAGCACCAAGCCTGGCAGAGTTCAAGGAACATTTAAATGATACTGTCAGGCACATGGTGTGACTCTTGGGGATGGTCCTGTGCAGGACTAAGGGCTGGACTCAATGATCCTTGCGGGTTCCTTTCAACTCAGAGTATTCTGTGATTCTGTGAACAAGTGAAGGCCAAGAGAAGAGGTTATCCTTCATTCAACTTGCTTTCAAAAAGAAACACAAACAAATAATCTAAGGTCTGACTTACCAAATATTTGAATCTGAGCAAATCTTCACCAGATTTTTTTATTATATTTTCATAACTATTCTATCATTATTAGGAGAACCATACAACCATAAGCAAGCTGCTTTGGGGACAGGAGAGAGTAATACCCAGCCCCAGATGCTGTGTCTCTATTTTTACCTGAAACCACTGTCTGTACATAATACTATGCACCTGTGATGGAATTTGTCTCAATCACTGTTTTTGTTCATGCAGAGCAGTCTCAACTCAGAAGAAGGCCTGGGTGTTGCCTCCCTAAGCGTTCTCTATGCTGCGCTCATCTTATCGTCCATGTTCCTCCCTCCAATCCTCATCAAGAAGCTGGGCTGCAAGTGGACCATTGCAATCTCTATGTGCTGCTACATTGCTTTCTCCTTGGGGAACTTCTATGCTAGCTGGTACAATTTAAATACTTTAACCCTGTTTACTGTGTTTGAACAAATTAAGTAAGGGCAAAATTATTTCTTCTTTTTCTTCTCAATTCCTACTCTACCTCTGTGTTGCAGTTTAGAAAGTTGGATGCAAAAGGGCTGCCAGCAAGAAATTAAGATAAATAAATCCAGTAGCAGGTGAACCAGAGAGGTGAAAATGTGCAAAAAGTCAGAATGAATACATCTACCCGCCTACCTGAAGCTGCTTCTCTAACTCATGTTTGTAACAGAGATTCCCCTTCAAGGAAAAAAAAAATCAGAAGTTTCATTTAAAAGACAAATTACTTTTAGGACTGTTTTTGAAAAGATTGAAGGGAAAGTTATCTTCTAGCCTGTAGCTCTGGGAGAAGAAGGCCACATGGAGAGGCTAGCTCCTGCCTTGACCTTTCAGAGGTGGATGAACAGCTTCCTCTCTCCAGGGACAGGGGATGCCACTCTGTGGAGGAAAGTTGTTGTGATCCATCTTCTCAAGTGCAGGTGCAATTTAATTCTCAGTTACAGGAAGGTAAGGCGCATTAGCACAGACCTAGCCAGCCTAGCTTAGGTCTAGATCCTGGACAGAGCTGGGAGTGCTTGCATATCCTAAACTTTGTAAGACTGACATTTCTTGATTCCATCTAACAGATTTATGGTATCATACAAAGGATAAATCTATTTCTTTTATGTCTATTTTTGCCTCTGGATCTTTGGGCAAATGATTATTATGCTAATGGACAACAACTATGCTAAATAAAGTGTTTTTTGGCAGGTACACACTAATACCTACTTCTGTGATCCTGGGCTTAGGAGGAGCACCACTCTGGTCTGCCAAATGCACTTACCTCACCATTGCTGGCACTTCATATGCCAAGAAAGCAGGAAAAAATGCAAAAGACATTATCAACCAATACTTTGGGGTCTTCTTTCTGGTATTTCAGTCCTCTGGCATCTGGGGAAATCTTATCTCATCCTTGATATTGAGCCAATCTTCCACCAAAGGTAAAATATATTTAAAATTTTTGTCACTTCTTTCTATAAGCATCAGCTAGTTCTAGTTAGATAAAAGGTAAATTTCTGCAACTGAGCTTCCATAGTCAGTGGAAACAGACACTTCAGATGTGTCTTAACTTGTCTGAAGATAGATATTTGAAATAGATGGGCTAAATTGCTGTCTGAAAGTGTCTATTTTCTATCAACTCTTCATCAGACATAAAGAGAGTTCAGACAAATAGCTCAAAAATAGATGTCTCTTGAATTCTGTTTTAATTCCACCCCTGTGCTAAAGAAAAATAGGCTGCTGGCAGTGACAGTCCTTCACATCTGACTTCTATTTAAAGTGGATTAAAACAAAAGGCAAAACACTGAAACAACCTTTTTGCAAAGTTGGATCGCATTAATTTGCTGTTATATGTTCAAGCCTAGTCAAGCTGATGCTGGGGCTTGCTGAAAATGAGTGCTCTACAGAACTGTCAGGAAGAAATAGCAGTAGCTGTTGGCAGGAGTCTGCGTGCCAGGGCTCCTCTGCTGTATTTCAGGCTCAGGCAGCAGATGCCAATGTAGCTTGAAGAAATCACTCAACAGCAGCGCCCTCGTTTCCCATGCATGTAATTGGTGTCAGCTTTAAACTCGCAGTTGTGAAGATAAATTAATACTTGGATGCCACCTTAGAGATTCAAAATGCTGTGGTGTATTATCATTACAGTGTCCTGTGCATTTCTTATCCTGTCAAAGTCACAACAGGGCTGACGTGGAAAGAGCTTTCCATATACACTGCTACTCTGAGTAGCAAGAATTTACTTCTCTTCCCTGGCTCAGCTAAGCAGTATGTCCTCCGGAGAGTATTCAAGTAGCTACTAGTTTAAATGCCAGGGAGCTGACATCAGGTTTCAATCTTTGAATCTTTGGGTTTATGGCAAAGTAGTTGTCACAAGGTGTGATACTTCTGGAGAATCAGGCTTCCTTTAAACCCAAATAGCTGTAGATGAAACAACATTAGAGCAGAATGCTAATGGACAGCTTTGAGTGCAGCAGAGCCCTGCTGACCTGATCACTGAGCACATGATGTCTCGGGAGGGACTGTGTTCTGATTTCACTTGCAGGGCAGAGACTGTGGTGCAGCTGTGTGATCTGCACAGATCACAACATTTTACTCTCCTCTGCCTCACAGCACTGATAATTTTAATAAGAGGACTAAGCCACTATTTTTTTGGTTTTGTAAATTCCTTTTTTTTACATCTGAAGATGTTCCTCCAAATTCTAAAGAAACATTTTTTAAAATTTTTTTTAATTAATTACTCAGAATGTCAGGAGATGCTGTGTTTCTGAAAGATGTGCTGTGTACAGCTGTCAAAGCCAAAGGCCTTGCATATCTTCACAACAGTGATGAGCAGTTATAACATAAGCTTCTCTACTGTGCCTTCTCAGTGAGACTCAACTTTAATCAAGAGGGAGCTCCTTTGCAGAGGTGAGGGAGTAAGAATCTCCAGTCATTCACATATTTTTCTCTCCTCTGATGGTGCAACAAAGGTATCCATCCCTACTTTCCATATACTTAAAAGTTATAATTATACTGAACAGTCAGAAGGATGTAGTATGTATCTGCAGAATCAAAACACACAGAATTCAGACACACACCTACACTTGATACATTGCTTCGCTGCATCCAGGCACAGCAAGGCAAAGTTACATCATGAGGTAATACTACAACAGAAGATAGTACTCAGTGTAAATTACAAGAGTCATCCTTTCTCGCTCATCAATATTGCAGCCTTAATTCCAGAGAAACAGTGCAAACCCTGCCTTGGAGCTTCCATGTCACTAAGTGCATGTGCTTTTTCAGATGATGCATGAACTTGTTTTACATGCTTCCACTCTTCACTCATGTGACTCACCTTTTGCATATGATAGTTGTGCTGAGAGTCTGATTGTACAATTTTTGCCAAAGGTCTATTTTAGTAGCCAGTGGCTGTAATAACAATGATTTTCTTTACATTATTAATTTTTATCTCATGTTAAGCCCTAAGGTGTTTATGAAGCTACTTAAACAGCTGACTCACATTGCAGCAGCTGATTGGAAGTGATAAGGAAAAACACACTGAACACAGTTACAAAATAATTGAAAAATTACAGATCAACTCCTACTTAAGGAATCAACCAAAGTACAACTGTATTGCCCTTTACTGTGCTTGGACCAGTGACAAATTCTACAATGAAAGCATTAAAATAATTATGTGTTTTTTGATCATCCTTCTCTACTACACAGCTTGCTCAGGCTTACACTTTCGTGTAGTATTCATTCTTTACCAAGAGAGCACTGGAGGAAGTGGGCATGGTGTCATGGCGATGCACTGTTTGCGTGAGCACATACATGTGTGTGGCTTTGATGTATGCCCAGCACAACACTGATAGGATTGAACAAAGCAAAGGTCTTACTCCAAACCTTGCTCAACTGACCTAGTTTCAAGTATGTTCTCAGAAAGTTATAAAGCCAGTAATAAAATAACACAGCCAGGAAAAGTGGATTTCTTGGAAAACTGTATTACTGGGTAATTGTAATTCAAATTCATAAAACAAAAATATGTCTTTAGGTGGTTTCTGCTCCTGTAACCTATACAGAAATTCTCTGGAGAGGGATAATGTGCAATGACTGTAAGAATTGTGGTCCATCAGTTCAGTGCTGGTGTGAACTAAGGGATCTGCCTCATGGGGTGTTATGATTAAGAGGTAGAGATATGCATTTGAACTTTGAATACTGCAAATTGAGCTTAGATTCAGATTTCAGCCTTTAATTTTAGTCCTTATCTCCATGCAACCATCAATTCAGTGTTTGATCTTGAGCTACAGTTTCTGTTAAACCAAATTTTTATATGTTAAACTGGGACTCTGAAGTTAAGCATTCCTAATCAAGAAGTATTTGAAACCAGGACCAATCACCAAGCATGGGATTCCCTTCTTCTTATATCCTTACATATAGTGTGCACTTACCTGATCTCTTCACTGACCTGCCTTTCTTTTGGTTCTTCCTGAATTAGTGGAAATCTCAGAAGAAGACCTGGCATGCTGTGGAGCATACAACTGCCTGACTGATAGCACCAACACCACTGAGTCAGCAAAACCCTCCAGCTCCTTAATCTACACACTGTTAGGAGTTTACACTGGTAAGTAATACACACAGTCTTTAATCAATATCACTGATGGGGACCCTAGTACTTCTGAAATCAAGCATGACTTTGTAGATTAAGTTTCTGACTTCCTCCTTCAATCCAATTTGATAAAAGGAAATAAGATATGCGAGACCTGTAAATGACTCCTTCCTATATAGTTTCAAATGCTTCATACCAGAGCTGTATCATTTTTATCTGAAGGAGCAAGACACTCTTTACACTTTTCACCTGGAAAGTTGAAGCCCATTGTAGTGACCCCATTGTTTCACCCAAAGTCAGTGTTCCTCTACTAGACTCAAAAGTATGCCCACATTGCAAATACAGATTCCAGTAGCTTATCCAGGTATTCATGAGATAATTTTAAATTCACTATATTCAACATCAGTAATAGTGATCTAGTGACTGACAGCATAGGGCAAATTTATATTTATACATGCAGAGGTCCAAGATGGTAGGACAAGCCCAGATAGCTGTAATTGAACTCACCAAGTTCTAGTCATGTGGGGCTGCCTATCAGAACTGACTGGTGTCCTACCACGGGTAAAACAGTTTTAGCACAAGAACTACATTGTAATTAGAGGTGGACCCGAGCCACAGCACCCAGAACAAGCTCCTCATTTGAGGTGAGGTTTTTGGATTTCTGCTGACATTCTACAACTTCAGTAAACTCTTAGTTGTGATGTTTGAATACCTTAGTGTGAAAAGCAAAGGTGGAGAGAAGCACTAGGCAAATTGGCATGTCTCCCATTTACTAAATACAGCTGCTCTAGACCTTTCTTGGCTATAAAAGAATCAAACACGGGGAAGACTGATGCTATCAAAAAATTGGAAAGACTATTGATGTGCAAAGATACATTGTGTGAGGAAATCCCAAAAAGTATATAGCTCAAAACAAGTTATTCTCTGGATAAGGAAAAGTATCTGGCAAGGTGATATGACACCTTAGATATATTACAATATCTTTGCCTCTCTGAACATAGATGTACTCTCTGTACTGAGGCAGATGCATAGAATTTATCATACACTTCAACAAAGTGTGTGTGATCTAGACAGACCCTGCTCTCACTTGTCAAGGGCACTGCAGAAAACCCTCTGTCCCCAGCCTCCATTCCTAATCGGTAAGAAAATGTAAAGAATATCCCCCCATTTTCCTTCCAGAGTGTACTGACTTTCTACTAAAGGCAGGTTTGTCTCACAAGTTTAAATTTAAATTTGATGACTAACATATACAGCACTCCCTTGGGCTTTGCTCATGCAAAATGAATACAACCCAGCTGTCAACTGACCCTGCATCAGTAGGGTTTCATTTTTCTTTTAAGCTCTTAATAAAAGATATGTCTTTTCCTACCTCAAGGGAAAGCAAATAGCTAAATATTTCATTCACAGACATTTTTAAATGTGTCCTGTATTTGGTGGCTGAATATGTATTTTGCCCAGCTTGAGTGGAGACAGTACTGACTAAGTCTTTTGCTGTTTAGTTTTCTCAAGGACTGTGAATGTTTCGATTTATGTTCATATGAACCACTCTTAAGCCATGCTATTATCTCCTCTAATTGCTTTTGATTACTTTGACATATTTGTTAGAATATTTTTCCTGAAAATGTGAATGTCCTGCTCTTTCCCATATAAGTCCTGCAATTAGCCCATATGTACTAATAAACACGCTGGCAGAACCAACAAAGACTTACATCGTGAAGGGTTTACAGCTCAGCCACAGCGGGGAACCAGAACATTGGAGGATACGATTTCATTCTGGGAGACATGGATGAAAAATAATAAACAATAAAAAAGTGAGGCAGTTTGTTAGAAATCTGGTGATGTATTTGGACATTAAAAGTTCACGGAAGAGGCAATAGCCATACGCATATCAGAGGAGCACATTAAATAGGCAGAGTGGATAGGAGAGGCGCCTGGTTCTTCTCTTACTCTGAACTCTACTTCTTCCATGGATGGAATTCTAGTCAGCATAAGTAAGAGAGGAAACATAATCATGCCCTGCAATCATAATGAAACAGTCAGTTGTGAGTCTATGGCTGTTTCATGTATATTATGAGGCGTGTATCTTCTCGATAACATGAAAACAATCGTATTGATTCACTACACAAGCAACAAACCTAGACTGCTACATGCACTATCATTTTCTGATTAACTACTCTGTGTATTCTTTCATGTGGTGTTTCTGCCAGGAATTTATAGGTTCAAACCTGCAAGTTTCATCTTTTTAAAGTTAGCTAGAGCTACTGACTGTCATCTTCAAAACAACGCACATTCCACACTCAAACCATGGTTCTGAGCTGACAAAAAAAAAAAAAAATGAAAAAAAAGCACAACATACACTGGGATCCAAGAGAGCATTTATTTTTCTTTCCATGTATTTGAAAGATGATCCCCCCTAGCCATGAAAACCTTGGCACTGGAAGTGAATATTCCTCTCTCATGTTGATTTAAAGCCTTTTGATAGCTCCTGAGGGAGTTGATCCTGGCCAGCTCCCCATCTCCACGCCCCTGGATTGCCCTGGAAGGCTGAGCCATCACCCTCTGCAGTCGTGCAGCTGGCCCCGCAGTTGTCACAACAGGACAGTCACGGTTAGGCTGAGGGGATTTGCACAGCTGTATGCAGAAGATGTGAATGGAGATCAGGCCTTCTTGTTTATACAGAAATGGCCTTTACACTGAAGCGGGATCAGAGGCATCTGCCAAAATATCCCACAGAGAGCTAAGCACTAAGTCAGAATAATAACAGCAGCAAGGGACTTCCCATCATTCTTCCAGCATTCCTCAGTTTTTCATGAACTTTTTGTTTGTTTTTTTTTTTTTTTTTGCAGCTAGTGGTGTGCTAGCTGTGTTGCTGATTATTATATTACTGGACCAGATCAAATCTGATCAAGCAGAGACTGAGAAAGAAAAACTAGAGACACCATCCTTTTGGTCTACGTTCCTAGCAACTTTCCAGCATCTTAAAGACAAAAGGCAGTGTCTTCTAATCCCTCTGACAATGTACAGTGGGTTTGAACAGGGATTTCTTTCTGGTGACTACACAAAGGTGTGGATGAGAATGAAAATCTATTTATGTCTGACCTTTTCTTGTGCCTTTGTGTCTTACTATTGCATCTGATCTAAATTTATTTGTTAAATGAAGATGTTTTCAGTGGTGATTTGTAGATTCCTAAATTATTGCTTACTTCTACTTGAATGAACTCTGAGTGATATCTTCAAACAGGAGAGGCCAGCAGTAAATATGTCCCTTGGAACAGCCTCAAAAAGAGTGCGGCAGAGAGCTTAACTCACCAGTGGAGGCCACAGCAGAGAGCTACAGGTTCAAACTCTTCTGCTTGTTGTAAATAATGAACTGGGAGAAAAGCCAGAAGCCAGCAAAGCTTTTATATCTTCCTTCCTTCTGGTTTCCCTATAGTTTGCATAAAATGCAAGTCAGATACATATCACATGTTTTATTTTGACAATGGTAAGAGGCCAAGCTGAAAGCCTTCACCAGACAGTACTCCAAGAGGTCCAAACCCTGATGGATTGAAATTACTAAAACCACCTCTGCTCCTCCAGTTTCTCTACAAACCTAGACAACAGCAAGTGTGTTCTCCAGGCATTTATTGAGAAAGCTGCCAAAGAAAGGGGGCAATCTTCCTGAGCTGCTTCTTTGGTACGTCAGCTTTCAAACCTTGCATATAAGCAGATGGAAGAGTGCACTTGCTGCTGTGCTGGAAAGGATTGAAAGGGGCACTCCATGGCCTCCTCCACTAGTCATAAGCTCCCATAGATGAGGTCCTCTTCGTTTCTTGGGAGCTGCTCTGTAATGACCACAGTTTCAACTGTCAATTTTCATCTCTTGGGCTATGAAGGGAAGGACAAAAAATTCCTAATGTTACTTCCAAGAGTTTTATTTGTATAGCAAGCAGTGTTCTGATTTGTTCTGCTTGTTATTGTTCTGTTTGCATGGCATCAATCTGATTGGGAGCTGGGTTAGGAATATTGCTGCTGAAGGCCAACTATGTCAATACGCCAGGGACTTGTCAGCAAACTCTCCAGCTCTGCTCCTTTGATCTCATCCATGCTGTCTATTTAACAAATACTCAGGCTAAGACCCTTGAACCTTAGCTGTATATTTTCACCACAGAAAACGTGGCACCACTGTCTTTTCTCTTCCAGGCATATGTGACCTGTGCCCTGGGGATACAGTATGTTGGCTATGTGATGATCTGCTTTGCAGCTGTAAATTCCCTCTGCTCTCTGCTCTTCGGAAAGATCTCTCAGTTCACCGGTAGAAAACTTCTATTTGCATTAGGTATGTAAAGGTTTCTTGAATGACTGATCATCTCATGTAATAGATCAAAACCAGTGGTTCCTTCTTTGCATGTGCTACAAAGGGATAACTTGCTGTCAGCTATGAATTAAACCCAAAATCAGTCTGAAAGCAAACTACATAAACTTCATTCATGAGAATAGGGGCAGCACAATTCACAGTTAAGCACCGAACTGAAGTATTTTCTTTACATCACTTTGCTGCTGATGTAAGTTCATCCTGCTTTTAAGGGCACTATCTACACAGAAGGTGCCCTATAGCTTTGGTCCTTTATAGCTGTAATGCAACCAGTGATAAATGATCTTACAATGCAGATGTTGAGACTTCCACTACAACACAGGAGGATTTCTCCACTGGGCTGAAAACTCCTCACCTCTAAGTACTGAAAGCAAATCATCACTGATCTGAGTCTCAGGGAATGGTGAACTCAGAAATTTCAGCAAAATTTCAGGAAAATTTTTAAAGCTTGGCCTGGTGTCCTTTTCACTACTTGTTCTAGTAGACAGAAAAATAAAAGAAAGCCATATGCCAGCATGTCAGGCTAGAATAACTTAAGGGCTTGTGTATAGGACAGTAATTTTCATTTTGCCTTGAGAAGAGATTTGCATATTTAAGAACATTTCCCTCTCCAGAGAACATTGTTACAATGAGTAACAGAGTAATGGAGGTATAAAAAACACCAAGAAATATTTCTTTGGTGCCTCTGTATGCACTATGTGTACAGTATTAGTGTACCTTACTTCCATCACACAGTAATTTGTATTAGAAATATCACTGACTGTATCAGTGTGCATCTAGACATTCTAGGCATTTTCTCCACAGCAAATTTTAAATCTGGGCAAGGAAGAAGAAATTTAGAGTCTTTTATGATACAGTCACTAGTTCAAAGATTCTTCTGTCTGCTCCAGGTTTGTGTCTCACACACAACTCAATCTATGAAACGCATAATTAGTAAACTCCACCCAATAATAGTAATAGTATAGTAGTAATAATAATAATTAATTAAAAAAAATCCAATCAAAACTGTAGTGTTAGTACTGGAAGTACCGGAAGACCTCTGAAACTCTTGATAAGTGGTCTTTGTAGTCAGCCTGTGAAAGTGCACCTGTGGGGGGAGGAATCAGTGACTCATTTACAAGTCACCTTTTAAAAGAATGATTGAAAGCTGCCAGACCCTCTATATAACCTTAACTGTTCCTTCTGGCCATGGAAACCTCATTTAAGGACTCGGCAAGGGGAGCAGAAGGGTGTTTGGTCCCCCTTCCCACATGGCTCGCAAGGTGACTGCAAGTCTTTCAGCAGACCCTTCTCCTATTCAGGGGCAGTTTGTGTCCCCTGGTCTAACACCTATATCAGCAATGAGGGTCTCTCAGCTCAGGACACTGCTCAGAATTATGAACTGAAGACAGTCAAAGGCCTACATTGCCTTGTATTTCATGTGACATCAATTCAGTCAGCATAAATCTCAATGAACCAGAGAGATTTTCAGACTGCCCTGTGCTGTAGCTGGGGAAAGAACAAAAAACATTATCTACCACTATCTGTCCTGTTTATAATCACATCTGTATGTCTCTTCTTTCTTTCTAAAACAACAGCCACAGTTACGAACACTGCCTGTATAATAGCACTACTGCTGTGGAAACCTCATCCTAAGCAGCTCGCTGTGTTTTTTGTATTCCCTGCTCTCTGGGGCCTGTCTGATGCTGTTTGGCAAACACAAACTAATGGTAAGTCCTGGTGACAGTGAAATATATTCTCTTGAGATATAATAATCTGTATGCTTGCATCTGTAGAACAATGCGTGCATAAGAATAATAATGGCTTTAAGACAGCATCTAAAAGAAATATGTTAACTTACGGGAAAGTAGAAGGAATAAGATCAAGTTGGGAATAAGAAAGCAAAATACTCATTAAGCCAATTTTTCCAAGATGAAGAGAGAATACTGCAGAAGATGACAACGAGTATTCAGAATAAATATTCTGGAAGAGTATAAGTATTTGCAAGAAAATTAGAAACTATGGAGAATGATACATTTAGTATGTCTTTAGCAATAACGGAGAGCACTCTGGATAAAAGATCAACTCAGAGTTCATCAGCAAAAGAAGAAGGAAATTGGTGGTTAGGGGTTACTAGGGAAAAAACTGAAGGAGAAAACCACAGAAAACAACATTATGCAGCAAAGTAAATCCATGCAGTTCTGATTTACTCCATTTCAAAAATCGTAATCCAATGTGATGAGACATATGGCAATAAAAAGGAGCAGAGTCATGGCACACTTCCTCTTGAAGGAAGGCAAACAAACTAGAGCTCTTCAGCCTGGACAAGTGACAAGTACACAAAACAGTTCTTAAAGTAATTAAGAATACGGAGGAGATTCAAAATTCACTGTTTCTGTCAGAAACAGAACTAGTGGCACCAAATAAAGTTATCAGGCAGAAGCCTTTATAAAAATCAAAATCAATAACATTTTTCACACAATGCATAATCAAAGTATGGAATTCATTGCCAAAAATGTGAGTGTTTTTATGCTGGAACTACATCACTTCAGGGGGAAATGTTCTTGGGGGCTATTAAAGCCTGGTGATCCAGAGGAAATCTCCAACTTAGAATGTCCCTATGTCTTTGATTGCCAGAGTAAGGAGGACTTTGCCAGGAAGTATCACTGTATATTTGTCTCATTTCTTACACTCTAGACCCAGGAGCCTGTCACTGAAAGTATACCATTGGACTTTTAATGTGATGCATTTCATTTATTCTTACAATCTTTTATATTCTGCTTTGTGAAGCAGTGCAATTAATTATTATTTACTGACAGTTCAGATAATGAGCTGATACAAACTGACTTTTGTAAGGGATTGTTTAAACTTATGCCTTAATAAAACTGGAGGAAGTTCTCTTACAGACCCTGAAGCCAGACTCTCAAGTGCTTGAGAGGGCAAGAAAGAGCTACAGTCTGTGATGACTTGAAGTAAAGTCTGCTCATGACTGCCATTCACAGTCTTTTTAAATCAATGCCAGAGCCTGGGTCAGTAAGACATTTAAATGGCCTCCCACCTGCTGTCATATTTTGCCTTTTATTTCATCAATATTGTTTTTCTCTATCTCAAATTCATTTTTGGCAGATGCCATAGGAATATGCATGTGGCAGAACTAACTCCTCTGAGTGCACATTTAGGTTATGTGCCTTGGCCTCCCTCCCTCTGGTTGGCCCCTTAGGTTGTTTCACGACCTGAGATGATTTCATCCAGTAGATAACTGTCATGTTCCTTCTGAAAAGCCAAAGGGAAAACACAGCAATCCATCGTCCAGCACTGACGGTGACATTCTTCAAGCGCATGTTGAGTCCCTGCCCCTATACACAAGGAAGTGACCAGCTGGCATCCTTCTCTGCCCTTCCAGCAGCTCCAGCTTATATCCCCTAGAGGATAGCTAGTAGATGCATCAAGGAACACTCTCTCATCATCTCACATCTTAACCTAGAGCCTTGAGCCTTAGGTAAAAATTTTAAATCAATGCCCTCATTACTCAGGTTCATGGAAGGACATCAATGAGGATTTGCTCTCTCTGAAGTAAAACTGTTCATTCATTTCCTGCTTCTTCAGTCACAGTCTTTCTGACTGCTCAGCAAGCTTCTTCTCAATGCTCTTGAGAGCCATATCTTAGTCTTCTACTGGGATAAAGGACCCTCACTTTGTACTGCTTCTGTCTTTTCCAGAAAGCCTTGCCCTCAGACAATGGGCTTCGTTAAGAATGACAGAAGTGATAGGGTTGGAGGGGACCTCTAGACATCAGCTGGTCCAACCCCCTTGCTCAAGCAGGGCCACCCAGCCACAGCCACTCACTCAGGACCATGTCCAGATGGCTTTTTATTATTTCCAGGGAGGGAGATTCCACACCCTGTGTCGTTCTCTACCAGTGCTCATCCTCAAAGTAAAATGTTTTTTCTTATGTTGAGAGGAAGCCTCTGGTACTTCAGTTTGTGTCCATTGCCTCTTGTCCATTTTCTTGGACACCACAGAAAAGAGCTGGCTTCATCATCTTTGTACCCGCTCTTCAAGGATGTACATACATTTGAGATGTCCTCAGTAAGGACATCTCAGTAAGGTCCCTGCATGCCTGACAAAGATGGACTTGAGGTATTCATGAGGAAAAAAAGAGATGAGTACAGAGGACCTAAGTAAGGATTAGAGAAGGTGTCTGGGAAGTGGCTGTAGTTCCCAAACTCCCAGATGAGTGATAGGCAGTAGACAATGCTTCGTGCTTGCTTGATGATGAGTGAACTCTGCAGCTATATGATAAGATTGATCTCTATTACAGCACTATAACAGGTCATCTCAATTCCCAGATTCGTACAGGACACTCATGAAAATTTCACCTGTGTGTTAGCTTGGAAAAAAACCCAAATGTTCCTTTTTTTTTTTTGGTCTGTATTGCTTTGTGACATTGTCACAGTGAAATATTGAGTGATGACATGAAACTTTGATAGAGAGGTGCAGTGACATTAACCCACCACCTTGTCTCGCAGAACACGATCTTCAGTTTGATATACTCACTTAGGACTAAAAGTCTTCTCCCTTTCATGAGTTTCATACAGATATACATCATGTGAGAAATTCCCAGTATCAAAGCCTATGAGATGAGACAAGACCTCTAAAACAGAAGTAGTGACTAAGCTTACCTTGGATAAACCCCCATGGCTGCTGTGCCTCAGTAGATTAGCCAGTGAATACATACAGTGGCCTTGCGCCACATATTTACTGCATTCTGTGGTGCTCGAAGATGGCTTACTTTGTGCTGCTGTGCATAGTTAATACTCGAGTACCCCCTAGAGGATATGTAGGCTCATGGTCGATGAGACACTCTTATAAAGGTTTCCTAACCTATTTTTGTTCGTGTGTGGACACTCACTCATTTCCAAAGAAAGCTGCTTCATTTCAGAGGCCTGTAGTGCCCTTTCTTTTCTACCTTGGGCACAGGTGCTATTATTACCTATTGACAATAATTGCACTTGTTGCATAACAGTTGTGTAGCCCAAAGCGATTAGATAGACTACAGTAAAATCAAATTATTTACAGTCTGATGTGCATCGTTAAAATGATGTGAACGTGTTTAAAGAGTTCATAATCCTGGACTCAAGAAATTTCCAGTAGTCCTGTCATATACCCCTGCCAAATAGTACCAGGGGAAGAAGTAGGAAAACGGGTAGTGGTAAACAAGCAGAATATCTTCCATGGAAGTGACCTGTTAAAATGCAGACCTAGTAGCCTCCCTACTCAGCCAGCCCAGCAGGTCCTGCTGGAGCTTCAGCCAGGCAATTTACACCACACTGCACTTGACAGTGTTTGTGATGAGGACAAATATTTAGGTTTGAGGCAAAACAACCACTGTGCTCCTGCTAGCTAATATCACATGTGCATCCTGGAAATGAGGACTTCCTGGCCAAGTCAGCCCTTCCTATAGCTGAGCCTTGGACTAGATCCTTGCTCAATTCTCCTATTGTTTTGGTTGAAAAAGAAGGCTTCAAAATAGCAAGGGAAAACATGTATCAGCTGAAAGCTAGAATCCTTATACATGAAACTGTGTTGGCATCAGAAACCTTAAACTCTCCTCACTAATCTATTTCCAGAAGATAACACTGGGCACACCAGGAACATGTTATGAACAACTTGCACTTGTTCATTTATTAGGCAAAACTATGAAGGATTATCACATAATTCACAGTACACTCCACTCCGCTAATTTAGTGAACTAAGTACATCTTGTAATGCACTTGTCCAGATTCTCCATCATGTCTAAGCTGAAACAGTACAATAAATGTCCTCTTGCAGTCATCAGGATTCAGTAGGTTTTTACATACAGATGAAGACTCCCCCTACTTAACAAAACAGAAGGGATAGTTGAGTTTACCCAGACTTTCAGAGAACTTTGTACTTCTCTGTGCCTTTTGACCGAAGGTACATATTTCAAACAGTTATGTTGTTAAAGAAGCGGATGAGAAGAGTCAAGGTTCATGATATTCCTCTCCTTCCCTTGCTGCACACCACAGCTGAGTCAGAAGAAACGGCCCCTTTTTTATGACCACTGATGTTAGCTCAGCACCCAGAGGAAAGCAAGCTCTCTTCCCTTCCCTGTCTGCCCTGCTGGTCAGACTTGGAGGCTGGGAAACCCTCCCTGACTCCCAGTTGTGGTTGTGAAACTGACTGAACTCAGTGGGAACTTCCCAGTGAACGCAACTGCATTAGGATGACCTGATAAACTAAGTCTCTCTCTAAAGCAAATTTCCCAGGGGATTGCCCAGGGTCTCTGTATGAGTGAAGGATATTCTATTTGCCAACACATTCAGGAGCTGAAAATTTGAAAACCTGGTTATCTCAGCGATGCAAATTTTCACTGCATACTGAATCTGAGCCTAGTTCTAGCACTCACCTCAACTTTCTAATTTAAGTGTTTTGGGTCAGTTTGTTTCTCTCAGCTTGGCAATTATGAATAGCAGACGTTGCCACCACTGGCAGCACAGTGTGAGCCTCATCTGGGGGATCCCTGAGGCTGAGTTGTGGTGAAAAAAAGGGACATGTATTTTACATGAACAGTCTCCGCATGTTCTCAGGCAGATGAAAGAAATGGTTGGAAGAATAGGTTGACAGGGTATGCAGGGTCCAAGCAAGTTCCTCCCAAAACTGGTAAAGTATCAGCAACTTGGTCCCTGAGGACCGTGTTGTCCCTTGTCAAAACTGTCTGTTCTGTGAAAACTTGTATAGACTAGTATGACCTACTCCATAGTTATATGTGGAGACTGTACTATGTCAAAAGCCATTTCTGTGCATCTCGTCTGCCTCCTTACTTTCTCGTTCACCAGTGCAAGAACCTCCATTTTTGTGGCTGATAATTTGAAAAATAAACTTCCTACCATCTCGTCTCAGTAGGGCCCATTTTTTCTTACTTTCTCCCATTTTCATTTCCTTTAACTCTGATATTTTATCTTGTTGGCTCTGTTATTTCACCTGCATCAATTCTCAGAGGCAAAAATTTTTTTTAAGACAAAGCTTGTGTTTTCCTTTGTCTTACATTTATGAAAGAGGATCTGTCTTTCCCACTGTAGTCTGCTTACGCCCTTTGCAGAAAATAAATGGTTGCAGACTTAATCTTCACAAGCCATGTCATTCCCTTCTTCTTTCCTTCCAGGACTCTATGGCATTTTATTTGAGAAACACAAGGAGGCGGCCTTTGCGAATTACCGTCTTTGGGAATCACTTGGATTTGTCATTGCCTTTGGTTATAGCACCAAATTGCAAGTCTACATCAAACTGTACATTTTATTGTCTGTGCTTGTGTTGTCTATGGTGACATATGGAGCGGTTGAATGCATCGAGGCTAAGAGCTCACCTAGGACTCCTGCTGCTACGAAGAAGGAAAATGGAGAAGCCCTCGCCCGTGAAACACACATGTAATCCAACAGGGTCAGAGCGATGGAGGCAAAACAAACAAACTGGCCAGCCCCTACAAGCGTGTCTCCAAGGGCGTTCCAATGTGTACTGCCTCCAGAAAGATGGTAATGGAACGGATTTCAAGGCCAATATAATGCAAATGTCTTAGGAGTAAAAACCTCTTTTGACATCTCATCTTTATGAAGAAAGATTATCTAACTTCACCGTTTCATGCAGATGACCAACTAAATGTTTTCTCCTTTTTTTAATTAATAAAGTCTTGATAAATGTAAACAAGACTCCCATTTCTGTTTCTGTGGATAAGACCAAGTACCATAGCTTTATAACCAAACCTAAAAACCTCCCATGAAGAATGAGATGATAACAGCAACTGGAGTTGCTCAGCTGATTGCAGACAACACATATCATTTCATGGAACCATTAACTGTAAAGATTTGTGTTGTTCTTATGCTGCTTTCTTTAGTACCTGCTGTAAATAACATCAGCTTATAAACTGGCTATATCTACAGCTTTTATCTTTACACCGCAGAATCCACTGACCACTGAGTCCATCAACTTGTCTCAGGTCACCAGACAGCTGTGTTTCTGTCCGTGTCATCCCTCTATCCCAGAACTCTTTTTCTTTTGATTTTCCTGTCTCTGATTTTTCTGTCACCAGTTACAGGAACTTCACCCTAGAAGAGATGCCTTTTACATGACCAAATACTTCGGTCATTATAACCTTCCCCCCTTTCCATTCCAGAGCTGTTTTCAGATGAGCAGCCGGGGCATGTTAATGGGAGAATCTAGTCATGAGGAGGGTGCAGGTAACAGTGCAAGTCATAGACTGATAAAGAAAATAAGAAAAAAAAGAAGGGTGGTTGTAGTCGATGACTCCCTTCTGAGGGGAACAGAGGGCCCTTTATGTTGCCCAGACCCATCCCACAAGGAGATCTGCTGCCTTCACAGGGCCAGAGTAAGGGATATTAGTAGAAGGCTTCCTGAGCTAATTCAGCCCTCGGACTATTATCCCCTGTTAGTAATCCAAGCTGGCAGCGAGGACAATGGAAGAAGAGCCAGCATAATTAAAAAAGACTTTAAAGCACTGGGTCAGTCAGTTCATGGGACAGGAGCACAGGTAATATTTGCCTCAGTTCCTGTGCTATATGGGATGGATGAGGAGTTAAATAAAGAGAGGAGTAGAAAAGCCCATCTCATCAACAGGTGGCTAAAGGACTGGTGCCACCATCAAAATTTTGGTTTTTTTGACCATGGGGCAAACTCCATGGTACCTAGTCACCTCAAATCAGATGGGCTTCATCCTTCTAGGAAGAGCAAGAGAACTGTAGCCCATAAGTTGGCAAGGCTGATCAGGAGGGCTTTAAACTAGGTTTGATGGGGCAAGGGATTGAAACTGGGCTCTCC